>UYYF01004472.1:51133-73039 GCA_900618365.1 Thelazia callipaeda
CTCGTTGTCTAAATTTTTATTTTTTTCCTGATGAGATTCAACACTTATCATTTTTTCTGTCCTTTGTGACATTTCATATGATATTTTTCAGACGAGATCGCATGCTGCAAAAGTCAGGGATAAAAGTGAAGTTATTCCAGTTTCCGTGGAGACGTCTGGGAAGAAGGAATCAGTAACTTTTTGTAGTTACAAACAATTTTTTTTATTAGATGTAGAAATATATTTCATGGGATATTTTTAGGCGAAATCACATGCTGCAAAAGCCAGGGACAAAGAAATTATTCCAGTTTCCGTGGAGACGACTGGAAAGAAAGAAATGGTAACTTTTTGTAGTTATACATAATTTTTTTTATTATATGTGGAAATATATCTCGTTGTCTAACTTGTAATTTTTATTACTTTTGGTTTACTCATCATTTTTCTGTCCTTTGTAGCATTTCATATGATATTTTTCAGACGAAATCGCATGCTGCAAAAGTCAGGGACAAAAGTGAAGTTATTCCAGTTTCCGTGGAGACGACTGGAAAGAAGGAACTAGTAACTTTTTGTAGTTACAAATAATTTTTTTTACTAGATGTAGAAATATATTTCATGGAATACTTTTTAGGCGAAATCGCATGCTGCAAAAGTGAGGGATAGAAGTGAAGTTATTCCAGTTTCCGTGGAGACGACTGGAAAGAAGGAACTAGTAACTTTTTGTAATTACAAATAGTTTTTTTACTAGATGTAGAAATATATTTCATGGGATATTTTTTAGGCAAAATCACATGCTGCAAAAGTCAAAGACAAAAGTGAAGTTATTCCAGTTTCCGTGGAGACGACTGGGAAGAAAGAAATAGTAACTTTTTGTAGTTACAAATAATTTTTTTTGCTAGATCTAGAATATATCTCGTTATATAACTTGTAATTTTTATTATTTTTCAGACGAGATTCAATTGTATTTTTCGAAAGGTGTGAATTGGAAAGTTTTGCAACGCATCACAATTTTTCTTTTTTAGATGAAAACTAGAAGGGTTCGAAGAATTTCTGCGAGATCATTGGGAGAATCAAATAATGTAGAAACATCTTTGCGACATAATCGTTCGTCAAGTACTTCTAGAATCTTTGATTGTGCTTTAAAAAATTATATATACTAACTTTAAAAAGATCTCATAACTCTGGTACAATTGAGTTCTCTAATTTTTTTTAATTGCATGCATCTATATTGTAAATATCATTTAAAATTTAGGTACTTCTGGTGGAAAAGTATTTGGTACTATTTCCAAAGGGGAAAAAGGAACAACAGAAGATGAAGGAAAATTGCGGTAAACTTTAAAAATCCTGAAACCTTGGTGTGTCTCTTTCAGCTAGAATTTTGTTCTTTCAAATTTTTAACTGATTTATGGCGTTTTTAATATCTTTAAGTGAGTAGTAAAAATTAAAATGCAAGTTACGCTTACTGGTATTGAGAGATGAATGTCAAAAATCATTTATATTTAGAAGATCAGAAAGACATCAGGCGAAGGTCGATAGTGAAGTTGGTATAAACCTAGAACCCCTGCCTCCTGTAAAACAAAAGCGAGAAAACAGAGTTGAAGAGCATGATAGCAGTGAGGAATCAGGGAAGAAAAGACGGTACAGGAATTTTTTAATAGTTGACGAAGTTGTAAATAATTTTCAGTAACCATTTTTGTTGTAAGTATAACATATGAGATCGTAATGGGTATGTCTCTTTTAGATAAATATGTGCTCTTATTTATCTGCATTTTTTAGTCGGTTGTCAACCAAAGATATAGAACTAGCTGAAAAGAATAATGAACATCAAGTGGAAAGCAATATTGAGATTCAGTCCAGTCCAGAATTGGAAAAAGAAGTACCCATTTTCATGTTTTCTGTTGTTCCATCTCATTTCCTTTTCTTTAAATCTATATGCTTCAGAAGTGTCTTTATTATATGTTTCCTGTCCTAATTTCTTTACTTGCAATTTGAGGATGAAAGCCCATCGAATGACCAAATTAACGAGAAGGAAAAAGATATTACTTTAGAAGCTGAAAACACAACTTCACAAGCTATTCCTAACGAGACAGATAAAGAAAGAGAAGGTTAAATTTAAATTTCCATTTTGTGCCGAATTTCATTTGATTCTTCATGGAAGGTGTAGTTAAAAGGCATTATTGTATATCATTCAACGGTTTTCAGTATTCAGTGTTTCCATATTCTTCTTTCTTTTTCGAATAATTTTATAGACTCTCGCATATTTATTTGTGGGATATTCCTACTGTTGAGTTTTTAGAAGCGGATCGAGAGATTCCAATGACTCAGTCTCCAGGAGTCTCAGGTGTAAAGTCCGCTAGTCGTCGACAAACAAGAAAAGTATAATTAGAAAAAATTCTCATCTCGTTTTTAGTTTTCAAAGCAATTTTTTTTTCTTGCATAATTTAATGACATCACGTGATGCAGGTGTTTTGTAATGCTTTTTTTAATCTACTCCATTTTGGCAGTAATGTCAGGTCACTGTTAATATAAGTGATATATGAAATTGCCAACTGGGAATATTTTATTTTTCAAATACAAAACAGTAGATAAGTACCTATTAAATTCCATAATTAATTGCATGCTGATGAAATGTAAATTTGGAGTTTATTGTGAATGCTTGTCTGAAATCTAGTGATTGTCTACGTTTAATTTTAAAACTATATTTGACTTGTAAATATGTTTACTTTATGATCTTTAAGGGAGGTGAATGTGATGCGGAACAAAAAGCTCTCATGATTACTGCATGGCGTATGATATCTAGTCATAAACATGCAGCTATTTTTGCACATCCAGTGTCGGATAAAGATGCTCGATCGTACTCAAAAACAGTGAAATGGTATTAGTGTTTCATTTGTTAGTGAGTATCTAATTTGAAGCAAGAAATATGAACTTTAGTATCTTTGAATTTTAATCTGACGCTGGCGTGGTCTTAAATCACATACCTTATTCTTTTTATGATCACAAGCAAAAAAAGTATAATTAGAAAAAATTTTCAAATTGAAGTAGAAACCAGTTGAAGACATCTTGTTATTTATCTCAATGTTTATCTCATTTCAGTGATTATATCTCTGAAAATTATTTTAATATAAAAATTCTTTAGTCCGATGGATCTGAGCACATTGAAAAAGATGTTGGATAATGGTACGCTGAAGGATATGAAGGATTTCAAGCGTAATCTAATATTGATGTTTGCAAATGCAGTAATGTTCAACAGTACGGGGCATGAAGTCAATACTTTTGCAAAAGAAATGGCCGCTGATACATTGAGTGCACTTAAGGTTATTTTTAATATCTTTCATACAGATTAACACACATTGTATCGATTCTGTACATATCGGATCTTGTAATCGCTCTTTAAAATTTAGTTTATAAATTTTTGTTCTTGCATCCAAAATTATCACAGATATTTTTAGTAGTGTAAATGAAAGTATGCAGTCAAATGAAGTATCACTTTCTTTTTATCTTTCTGAGGTTTTTGATCGTTTATCTTCACTGCAGATGCTTCAAAAAGATGTTTTGTACGCTCGGGGTACTGCACATAAGACTCGAAGAAGTGCTGCTTTTGCTGCGGAAGAGGTTTTGATTTCATGTTTTTACATTTTGTATTTCTGATTTTCGAAGTGATTAGTTTTTGTTTTCTTGTTAGTTTACAATTTTCCTTGTGTAACTAAATTTCTGTATAATATATAATGTTGCGTTCTGCAGGCAAAATTTGAACGGTCAAGATTCACGACTAGACGTTCCACTCTTGGTACCGTGGAAGAACCTAATAGAGATAAATCATCGACAAATTTTTCTCGAGAAACTAGTGAGACTCCAAAAAATGTGGTTCAAGCAAAATAACAATAATACCAACATCTCAGAAGTGATTTCTTTTTATTAAGGTTGTATGGAATTATGCATATATTTTTCCTTGCCTTCTTGCTGCATTCATGGATTCATTTCCTCTTCACACTTCATTATGTGCGTGCAAGAGAGCTTTGGACAATTATAATGCATACTAAGGTGATTTACTTTTACATCTTGATAAGCGTCATTGTGGTTGCATAGAATTACTAGAAACTTTTTTAGTGGTCGTAAGAAAGAAACGAAGGATGTGTTTGTTAATGTAGTTGACTTAAACTATGACACGATTCGCTATTAAAGCTGATGTCTAATTAGTGAGAAACCGTTTGAGGAAAGCAGTCTGTTTCATGCAGAAACTTTTTACCATCGCTTTGTTGTTCACTTTCTCATCATTCTTAGTCTGCTGAGTACTTCTTGTTACTGTAGAGTTAATGCAAACTGTGGTTTGTTATAATTCTACTCCCATTACCCTTAATTTTGGCGAAATTAATACTGAAAACAAATTTGATGTACTGCAATAAAGCAGTTCGATATTTCTTTGATTCAGTTGGAATTGATAAAGGATAATACTCTCTTAATTGAACATCTAGGTGTGATTAAGATTTGAATGTAATTGCTGAGTGGTAACCTATTTGTCCTTTGTTCATTTTATGAGGGGTACCCATTTCATTGATTAGTGGCTAAATTCGCAGTGTTTCTACTGTCAGTTCCAATAATTTGGATGATGAAATATTCAGCATTTTGCTATCTTTGGCTGTTAATATATCTAGAAAATGCTAAAACAGGTATGCTGATTAGTAGAGTTCCTCAATGAGATATGCGGGAAGTATTTTTAATAATGAGAGACATGTTTTTATCTAATTTCATCTTGAAAAATTTCTCCCTCATGTTTATGTATTGCATGAATAAATTTCTTATATTCATTAAGATATCTTACAGCAAACATAGTCGACATAGCTTGCCTTCAGAACTCCAGTTTATCTTCTTGTGGATTATCGAGGAGGAACGATTTTGTGTCATCAGAGGAGAAAGATGATCATTTTCTAAACCTCTTAAGTTTTACGTATATAAGTGGGAAAAGGTAGTAATTACGAAAAAGGAAATTGGAACGGCTATTGCAGTCTACTTGTCATTCATCATGTGCATTTGAAGTTATTTCATGCATCAGATACGAGATCTAGTTGACTTGTACAAGGTTTTTAGATGATAAGTGTTTAGGCTTCGGAAGAGTCATCTGAGTCATTCACTGGTTCGCCTGATTATCGATGGTCGATCAATAAACAACCTTTTTCAACTACTGCAATATCAGAAGCTCTGTTTAGATTATATCCTAGTTTAATACCTAAAGATGACCCTGAATGGTTCTGTAATAAAGCACAGTTGCAATACCAAAATATTTGTGTACCATGGAAGAAAATACGTTACGATCTAAAGGTTGATTTATTCTTGTGTACTTAATATGTTTGCGCACAGCTTTTGCTATAATTTTTTCGTACCATCAGGAAGAATATTCTATTTTCGAAGAGCGAATGTGCACCTCCAAGGTCTTTAAGGGTGGTGATTTTACCAAACTACAATAAGACTGTTTGGAACTATCAAATGACAGTAATTCATAATGTTTAAGAACAGCAGATAGAAAAATTTATTATTTTAATGCATAGATATTTTGCTACGACTACGCGGATGTATGCGAAGTACCAAATCATAATGGTGGTAATATATTCGATGATGGACGGCCTTTCGGGCATGGTCAAAAGCAAACAGATGGAACAGTTGGTGTTGGAAATAGTTTTGCTCTAGGTCTTGGACCTGTACCAGGTTTTGAAGTAGTTGCAAGCCAAGGTGTTGATGTTGGCCCAGTCCCCGGCTTAGATGAGGTTATCTCAAAACTTGCTTACAATTGTAATGTCAAAATATTTGTGAACTATGAGAAGAAATACAGCCCAACATTGGTGTGGAGTTTTAATTCTTGATAGACTTTTCAAAGTGTCTTCTCAACAAATAACAGCTGTCGTTCTAGTTCCTGTGCAATTTGATTACAGATTGGTGGCTTTGTGCTGAACAAAGGCAGTGAATTAGGTATTCTCGGAGAACGGATCGGACGGGGACCAGCACGATCTATTGACGGCTTAGCTCATGGCTATTCAACTTTCGATCCTTATTCTTTCACGCAACGACAAACTGCTGACTTACAGCAAAATTTGTTTCGTTCTCTTGGACTGGGCAATTTACCTGCACTAGGAAACTGTTAGTTTGCCATGCTAGAAAAAATTGAACGGTCACATATTAAACCTTTTGAAAATTGCATTTAAAACAGCAACCCGAAATGATGTAAATCTTCCACTTCAGTAATACGAAAACTCTCAACAGAAATTCCAGATTAGAAAAGTCTTCTTTAAGTTCTAAATTATAAACAATTTCCGACCTTGCAAGCTTGAATATTGGAACTTTAATACCTCAAGTACACATTTTATTTTAAGAATCTTCGGACTAACAAATTTATTCCTTCTAAAATAGATTTACACATATTCCATTTCAGTTTATGCAGTTCAAATTTTAGTATTTGGAAAATCATCACCTAGAGCACCACAAAAGCCAAAAGTACAAGGTTATGAACCAGGTTATGGAGCTGTCAACAAGAATGCATTAATAGCTACTGGCAAGACAGACACGGATGAGGTGGTACTTCCTGCCGTGATTGGAGATGTGCAGATGAGTAAAGGATTTGGTTTGGGCATCGGATAATGAAATTTTAGGGAAGCTGACTAATAAAAGTTCACTTTTGCGAATGTTTACACTGTTCCTACAGAGCAACAAAACAGAAGAATGAAGAGTATGATGCTGTTAGAAGTAACAAGTATTTTTGGCTAAAACATTAATGGAATGGTGAGTGTGATCAGTGTTTAACCAAAAAATCACTTGAATACTAGAACGAATAACTCTCGAGCGACCTTAGTTCTCAACTGTCTTTCCCTTTATAAATTGGTGGATGTCTGAGTTAAAATTATAAAACCCAAACTCTCTTGTCTTCTCATTCTCAATATTTCGAAGAATACAAAATTCTACAGTGATTTGAAGAATACAGAATACAAATTGATGCATAAATAATAAACTCAAATATATAAATATTCAAGTATATTTTGCTATACTTCTGGTATTGAAAATATATAAATACTCAAAACATAAAGACACTCTAGTTTTGCATATAGCAAAACTAGTGTTTTTATATTCATATATACGACCTAACATCTACAATCAACTACACAATATGTACAGTTGACCACATTAATTAGTGAAGCAAATAAATAATTTCAGAGTATTAAAGTAATCAGGTTCAAATGTAGGAGACTATAAATATTATATGCATGAAAATTACAAAACGGAACGATCACGATACGTATATATGCAGTATTATAAAATATCAGTCATACCACGAGTAAACGTCATTAGTAAGTCCCAGTTAGTGTGGTTCTTTACCACTTCATCATCAACCCACTTCGCATAATTGCGTTTGAATCGATTGCTCAATTTAATCTTTGTACCCAACAGTGACTGAAAACTATTATTTACTGGTCCAAAATCATGTATATGAATGCTATCTAAATGGCCATCACCAGGAGACGAAGCTTCCTCCACATCTGTAAATTTCATAATAATTTTACAAAGAGTGAAGTCTCTAATACATTAATCTTGCATTTAATACGGTAATTCAAATATATTTATTAACAATTCCCCATAACAGATGATAAAAACGAATACACCGAACTCAAAAAATGAACAATGAGAAGAAAAAGACCCTCCAATCGTTCAATAAGTAAAATAAAGTACCCAGTGCAAGCGCAGGATAGAGATGAGCATACCGCCTGGAATTGAATTTTTCCACCGCAGTCTTTAATGCAGCCTCTTCATTTTGAAAATCCCATGATTTCGAACGAGTCTCATTTGCAAATGCCCAATCATCATTTAATCTACAATTGAACTTAACACTGACATGCTAAAAGGATACATTGCAGGTTGTAGGGACATCATTATCAAATATATTATATTATTCTCCCACTTGCATTTTTGGCAACAAGCAAAATAAACTCAACTACTCAATTATTTATTTACAAACTCACTACGTATAGTTTATACTTTTACTATGATTCCATTTTTATTACATTATAAACAAAAAATAGTCAAGTAAACTGTTAAAGTCAAAAAACAATACAAAATATTATTTATTAAGGCAAAGCAATACTCAACGATTCAATATAATTACAAAAAAATTGAAGTATGCTGTGATTTCTGGACCATTTCGGATCATTACTTGGTAACTAAGAATGCAAAAGGCAAAGAGTCTCCCAAATACCGCATACGCAGAAATTTACCTATGTCGTACTTTTGCATATATTGCAGACATTATATCCATATTTGTCCGTCTCCACTGACGCCCCAGATATCGAGCTTGCATTTTTAGCAGTTTCAACGCATAAAGTTGAAATACTGCCTAAAGAAATATATATTGATTCCCAATGATCGATAAATCATTACAAAAATTAAAACTTTGCACTGCGTTCAGAATAGAAGAAATTTGCAAGAATTTCAACTTTAAACTGATCGGACAATTTAAAATGTATAAATTTATTACGATAACCGCATCTCATCATCGAAAATAATACGAAATGGAATTTTTTAATAAGACAGAACTTGAATTTTAATGAGAAACAATATTCAAATTAGTCACCAATTTCAAAGACTGAATTAATCTGAAGAATAACATACTAATTTAACTCTCAGTGAGCGTTGTAACTTTGGTGCAGATTTGAAAACTACTAGCATCATTGTACGTGACTGTTTCCATTTCGTCAGTTTATTTAGTACGCGCAATAAATTGATAGCTGAGAAGACGTTGCGCCATAAGTAATATGATTGAGAATCAGTGTCTTCCAGATTATCAGTGTCAAGTATTGGCCATTCCTCTGAAATAATTCTTGTCAAGTGAAAAACACGCATGATTGAAGGTAGCATCTCAACAACTGCAATATTTTACTGTAATACATCTTTGATGAATCAAATCTTGTAGCAAAATTGACTCAATAGTGAAAACCAGCTTTACCATTTTGCACACGACAAAATATGAAAATGTATCATTATCGAAATGTATTGATCAATTACATTAAAAAACTCACCAACATTAGGAAAGCTCAACAACCTCAAAAACGGTATTTATACTGTGAGTTCAAACAACCAATAACTTACCATTTCGTGCATAATAGAGAGGAGCATAAGGATAATTGTATGGCGGTAATTCGTTTTTCGATTGCATGTGATGAACCATATTTTGCTCCATAAATTTTAAAATCAGTGGTATGCAATTAGCAAAAACAAGATGTTGACTAAGATACTCGAATTGATATACGTGATTCAGCCGAAAATGTTTCATTAGCAATATAAGAATTGCTGAGACGGCTTTCACAATTATCTTAAAATCAAAAATATTCTCATAAAAGTCTTCTAGCGTTTGAATAAACTGCACTTACATCGCCATAAACTTTCATTTTTGATAAACTTCGACCATGATAAACTTCACCTCTTTGTGTCGATTGACATCAATTCCAACACGAAGACTATCTTCTAACACATTAGACAGCGAACTATCGAAATTGATTGAACTCGATAATATTTCGCAGTGTTCGGTTCCAGGTGTCAATACATCTGATAATATATTGATCGCTTCACTTTTTGCCTATAAAGCCGAGAAAAAAATTTTCTTGAATTGCTTAATGAGCAGAGTATAATCACTATAATTCTGAAAAGAGAAGAAAAAA
The DNA here is from genome assembly GCA_900618365.1 of Thelazia callipaeda. Classification (NCBI taxonomy): domain Eukaryota; kingdom Metazoa; phylum Nematoda; class Chromadorea; order Rhabditida; family Thelaziidae; genus Thelazia; species Thelazia callipaeda. The sequence continues at coordinate 60,805 of UYYF01004472.1, forward strand.
CCGCGAGAAACTACAAATGACATGAAACAAAAATCATAGTTAGTGTAGGGAACTACATCTTGAATAGAAATTATGCTTGCAATTGGACCTACATTACTATTATAATTGCAGTTATAACTATAACGATACAATATTGTATCATCTTTATATTTTACCGATCTGGAATTAATTAGTTCAATAACCTTGGAAGACGGTGCAGCAGCTACTAATACTTTTAATAAAGCAACGACATACTGACTTAAATTAGGCAATATCATCCGGTACAGTTTTTCTGCACTGGTCAGTAGAATATTTTCTTCACATTGCGAAAAGATATACCGATTCAGTTCTCTTTCTCGATTTGCCTGGAAACGATGAACTCATATTACATAACATATTACTGTTAGAACTAGAAGAATTTTAATTTTAATAATTTTGACGGTAGTATGTCAGTTTTTTCAAAAAATTTATAAATACAAGCAAAAAAAACACCTCTAAATCGCCCAACGAAACATAAACGTTACGGCGTAAAGCTTCAATACTTTTCTGAATTGGTAATGGTAAGCCAAATATCGTTGTTGAATCATTTGGTAAATGATAATTGAAAAATTTCATTCTAAAGTTAAAGAACAGGACAGATTACACTCATATTTAATGACTAAATTCTTTTTCTTTAGAGATCTCAGCACTAAAAAAAGTATTATAAAAAAAGGTAAGTAAATATGGTAATACAAAATCAACAGACCCACAAATACTCCTAGAAATGAAAATAATTGCAAAATTAAAGCAACCTTTCAGATTGCAAAAATGCTGCAATATCTTCTTCTCGCACTTTTGACTTCCATGGTAAAGATGTCCGGAAAAGTATATCTATAGGTGGTGGCGTACCTGCTACCGGTGTATGATCACCGAAATATGAACTTCTGCAATTTCTAATTATTTAGTGAAAGAAATTATTAAAATACAAATCTAAATTCAAATTCCGTACATGTCCGTATAAATAAGACGTAGTAAATATATTTGCTGTTAAAAACATGCCGCATTAACGGATTTGGACGACTTGGGTTGCAAGAGAGAGTAGAAGTGTAAGACATATCTTCTGATGCTGAAAATTAAAGTAAATAACACTTTAATAAGTAAATTACAGCAATTTTATTAGGAATATATAAAACTTTCTTCTTTTACTTCTCATTTAAAAATAAAAATTCTATACCTGACGAAGTTTGAGGCACTTTTTCATCAATTACCAAGTTTGTGCTGAAGTCATCTGCATCTTTCCGAATTTCACAACTTACATCGTTGCACAAATCCACAATTTCTTTCTCGTGACCGATTTTTTCATTTTCACTGTCTGATTTATCCAATGTAACATCGGTTTTATCTACAAGACTTGAATGCTTAAATATCTTTGATAGCTGGGTCAGAATCCTAAAACTTTAGTAGAAAACTATGGGAAAAATAAAATTTAATGATTAAAACCGACCTTCAAGGGAATCCGATGCAGTACAAGCAAGCTGGCGACATATTAATCGAATAGATGGACTAACTGTTTTCTTCAAACGTGCAATACCTACAATCGTCCTGCTTACGGTAATATTAAAACATGCAATTACACATTTAAAAAAGTCCACATACTTAAAAAGATAATCCAACCGCATTCTCCGTTCACTGTACTTTTTACAACATTAATAGTGCAACGTACTACGTTTCAAGAGTCCTTTCAACAAATCAACTTATCTTACCTTGACTTTGTTCTGAATCATTTCCACTTATAGAGGACGACTTCATAGCACTTGCAACAAGAAGCGTATCTTCAACCGCATTTAATTTTGCTGCTGCTCTTTTGGCGGCTTTACCCTCTCGTAACTCTTTCCATCCTCCCAAAATCGTCAAAAGGATTTTCCAAATCAGCAAGAGAATCTAAAGGAAGATGTTTTGATCAAAGTTTTTTGCACTCATACTATTCACGTCTAGAACTATCTGAACTAATTTACCGATAAAAAACAACGTCATTGAAAAATATTAAACAGCTGACAAAGATAGTAATAAGTTAGCACAATATGAACCCTATTATCCATCTCTATGACTACAACATCAGCTATTGCCATATGTCTTTCAGTATTGTCTTGTACAAAGTGGATGGCTAATTCTTCATTTTATAGCAAAAAATACCTTTTTAATAGGAAAATGAGGGCTTTTTCCATGACAAAAAGCGGGCATCATATCCAGCAAAACAATAATTAGCGACACATTAGTCCCCTCAATAATTTCTTCTGCAATTAATAATAAATTACTAATCTTAAATCATAACACTTACATCAATACCTCAAGAATCAATTGAGAAGATGACAGTATTAACCGATTTCTTCCATAAAATCTTTTCTCAGTTTCATATATCGCGGTTTCTTATCGACCGGTACGACATATTCAAATAAATCTTGACGTCTTATCGACTCTATCATGTGATATAGGATGCAAAGAACTACACGAAGTGATTCGTTATCAGCTATTGTTGCAGTTCGTCGATTATTTCGTCTCTCTGCTGCAAAATAGCTGAATCAGTTTTGACTAACATATTGATTTGCACCAATTTTCATAACACGATACTTGAAACTTGAATGAAAAAAATGTTTTTTCAACCTGTAAATATAAACGAAATGAATCATACCTGCAAGTGACTACAAAGACAGCCTAAATAAAATTTGCAGATCTTAAGAATTAAAAAAAAAAGAGGTTCAGAAAAATGGATACCACCACAGCTGTCCGAAAGATCGGCATTAGATGCTGAACGACTATCTGATGCTGAAGTCGATCGACTGCCCTGATCTGTAGCATTAAATCGTCCATCCGACATATCATGAGTTTCAGTCAATAACAGTTTACATAATACCTATGAACAATGTTATAATATCAGCTTCTTGAAGTACTAATTTATTAACGCCGCAAAAAACCTATAAATCTGAGAGTGACAAAAATGGTTATTGAAAGAGTGTAATCTGCAAAAACAACTAACCTGATATGCTCCAACTTCATACATTTTGTAAGCGTTCAAAATCCCTTCAACCAAGCACTTTTGTTCACAATTCGCGGTCCCTAATTCTTCATTTTCTCTAACATCGGTGACGATACCATTATTATCATCAAAATCCATATAAGCACCCTAAAACACTGAAAGAATAAGAGCTAACTATTTCTGTTCATTTTCAAAATTCATAAATAACATGGTAATTTACTAAACTAATAACTTTTCTCGCTCCCAATATACTAGTATATCCCAAATTCTGAAAAAATCTTGGTAAAACTTCTATAGAAAAATAGTATGCAACAGTTATGGTTAATATCATCAAAACGTAAGATAAAAATAATGCTCATAAAAAAATCGTTACCTGTAAAATATAAAGCAAACAACGCGCTGCACTAATTCGTTTGTTTACATCAGCTTGTTCCAACTCTTCAAGTAAACAAAAAAAAATATTTTTCTGTTGACTTTCCGAAAAAGAGGACCATTTCTGACTGCCCTAATAATAATAATAATTAATTAAAAACTGATTAAACTCAAAAAACAGCAAAAAATTCTACTAATTTCGAACTGATAACAAAGACAGAAAAAAATATCGTAACATGAGGCAAATATCTTAACCTGACAATATTTAAAGATATAAACATTGAAAAAATCACTTCTCTAGATTTCATAAAAACACCATAAGCATGCATGTTTAGAGCCCAGTCTTGCATTTCACTATATGTGTAAAGTTCAGCAAGCTCTGCAGCATAAGTATCACTATCTGAGTATACAAAATCAAAATCATTCATCTTACATTGTGCCTAAAAATTATGATTAATTACTTTCACATTATTTGTAATTGAAAATCTTAGTGACATTTTCAGTGCGCAAAATGACTTCCCTCGTGCAATATCTACAAGTGTAAATAGAATATTTGAGGACTTGGCCTTTAAATATGAATTTATTGGACAAAAGAATTACTGATGAATCATTGTCTAATGCTTTCGATTTATTCGATATCTCTTTCAATTTGGGCAAATGTGCTGAGCGTCTTTGAGCAAGTGCTGATTCGCAAATGTCAGTTCGATTTTCAATAACATCATTTTTCACATAGTTTACTTTTTCACTTCTAACACTTGGAGCGTTTACACCGTAAACTATGAAATATTAAAAAACTGCAATTAAATTCAGTAAAAATTTTAAGCATAACTTCACTTTTGTGAAAGAATATCTTTGTTTTTAAAAACACTAAAACTGGTAGCTATATCACTTATGCAATCTTGTGAATATAATACCGACCATCATCAGCAAACTTTGGCCTCAGACGACGAAGAATTTCTGGCTTTTCTGGTTCTAAAATAAAAATCAGTCAGTAAATTTGATTTGCGATATTTTTGAATACAATAATAAACGTTCCCTAGGAATTAAAAGATATAACATTGTGTAGCATTTGCTCAAGAAAGTTCTAAATAAACTTGAATAGCTGGACAAATTGAGACTGGATTAATGTCAAAAAATTTTTATAATGTAGATCTTTTATCTTTATGTGAAAAATAAAAGGAAAGGAATGATTGCTTTGGCACTTTATAAATCGCGAAATGGAAAATATATTAATCAGGATTTACCTATATGTTTACATCACTAACTTGCTAGGAAGACTAAAACTACTATATTGTGACTTTTGTAAATCTATTTTTCAATGTACAGAAAAAAGAATTATTAATTTATCTTAGTTATTGTAACTACGTCAGTTAAAACTAATTTCAAGACAATTCCAATCACAACAATTTTGTATTTGGAAAAAAGATGATTCAAATTATACCAATTTTGCACATATACGATTTTTGAGATTAATTCTCTATCACTTTTCCGCCAGCTTCCAATAATTTTAAATATTGACTTTTTTGTATCTTACCCCATCTTTCACTTAAAAATCAGAAAATCACACTATAATTTGTCTAATTTAATCACAAAATGGAATGTCAGTGTTTAGTTCCATATGAATCTACATCTTATGAAAAGTGCCAGAAACTTGGTAAGTTTGATGAATTTTATGGATTAAATTTGCTTATGATCATAACCACATTTGTTAACTAGACTAACACTATTTCCGTCAACAGTATGTTTTATCACATTTTTAGTAAAGCTTAAGCATTTGCAACTGGTTTGATGTGTGTCTTCAAAACGCTTATATCAATCAACATCTAAAAACTTTTGTCGACTTCTCACAAAACCCCCCTTTTTTTGGAACTAGAACACAGCTTGGTTAAGCATATGTTTTCAAAATAAGTACATAAACTTCGAACGAGATTTACCTATATGTTTACATCACTAAGTTGCTAGAAAGACTAAAATTACCATATTGATACTTTTGTAAATCTACTTTTCAATGGGCAGAAAAACGAATTATTTCTGATTTAAAATACTAAAATGTGGATCTAACTATTCATTAATTTAATAAACGAGACAGTAAAGCTATGTGAGTAGGACAAAACGAACACAAACCCTGTGTATTCATTGACACATAAATAAATTCCGATCAAGAGTGAACTTCTAATTTTTCAAAAATTTAAAGCAACAAAGAAAGTGATACACTGTTGTTGTTGCTACCACTGGTCTAATTATAATTTTCGTACACATCCAATGACTACCACTATTCCGTCTGTAAACACATTCATATATTTTTAATACGCAATAAATATTTGAAACACTAAATGAACTTGTACTTAAAAATATTTGAAATTCAAATTTTTAAAATCTACAAAAAACAGAAAGCAGACACAAAAAATACATACATCTGACAAATACATAGAAAAGTATGAATCAGCATGATGGAAGTGAAAGTACAAAATATTAATAAGGCGGATTTTATAAATATATGAAAAGCATACCTCGTTGTAAACAAGTAGTATAAGTATCACATAACAAGTATAATTTTAAAAATTTTTATGCCTGAAAAAATAAAATTTACACACAACATAATGAAGCAATCGACTTTGTTTTCTTATATCTGTAATATATCAGTGAAACATTTATTCTTGTTACATGTTTAGCTTGAAAGAGTAAGATTTTTTTGGGAACTTACTTTGAAGATAATAGAATTGAGTAAGTAGAATGATTGTGATAGTGTTAGAGCATACCAAAAGAAGTCAGTAATGAAGACAAATAACCTAAAACTTTCATTCTACAATTTCTATGATTGAAACTTTGCTAATAAAAATGAAAGTGCATAAGCATTAAAATTCAGTGAAAAGCTTTCTACGCTGATGATTTGAACAAGAAAAAAAAATACTATTACGAGTAAACATAAATTAATTAAAATTCATCAATTTTAACTGCAATTGTAACTTATCTGCGCAAACAATACATAATTAAAGCAAAGCAAAACCACAGTGAAACTGTTTCTCAATTCTAATAGTCCAATGAACTGCAAATTGAACAAATTTTCAATCACTTACAACATTTCTTAGGGCCGTATTATATTCCAACATCTTATCCTTCACTCTGCATGGAAATAAGCTTGCTGTTTTCTGGTTTGATGTGGTACTGATGATTAGCTTCATATAGCAGAGCACTTTTATTTCTACCTCTAATTTGCACTCGATGCTTTTCAGATTATATTTGTAGTGTAAACAATGTTTGACGTATTTCTGCTTGAATAATATCACACAGTTTTTTGCTACTTAATTTTGCTTTCTTTCGTTCTATTCGTGTATATAATCAAGCATTTCTTTCTCTTTACATTTCTTTGATTGAAGGTAGTACGTAATGTTATAACCAAAAATCATTATTAAATGAATAACTTATTCATTCATTTCAGTTTTATAAAATATTCCTTCTTTCTAAAAAATACCAAGTAACTATAGCAACGAATTCAGTTAAAAGTGTAATTTTTGAATTAACTAACTGAAAGATCACGTTTAAATGTTTATTTTGTAATATTTAACTAATATTTTCTAGAAACCTATATTCGTTAAAGAATTGTAATTATTAATGCTCTGTGATGTTACTTTTTAGAATCTCATTCAAAAAATATTCCTGTGAAGTTAAAAGTGACCATTGCTTTGGATTTGGTAGTGCGCTTTTATTTGAATATTACTATGGAGATATTAGCGAAGAATGATCATTCAGAAAACAAATGCATATCGTAGATAGAAAATGTGTGGAACAATCGTTTGGTTTCATCCTCTATGAGTAGACTTTGGATAACCGACGAAGTATGTTATTTCTATCATTTAATTCAATAGATTAATTAATTTGTGTATTCTGTACTTTGAAGTCATTTCTGTGTTTTCAATCGCTTTTCTCGAGTTATTTTTAATTTCAAATCCCCAAGTATTGCGGTTATATTGATAGGAGATGGATTTAGCAAGAAAGATTTGACATTTGAATTAAAACTTTAGTTATAACTATCGTAATGAGAAAGTACTGAAGCGCCAAAAACTGTTGTTTATTTTGGAATTCAATATTCATAAAAATACGTTTTCAGTCATATAAGATACGTAACGTGTTTGATATAAAGATTATTTTTCTAGTTAAAAAAGTGCTTTTTTAAAATATCTTTCTAAATTGCTAATACTTCTGCGGAAGTTACCTTGTTTAAATTTAGTAGGCAACAATTTCCTATGCTTCAGTTTTCTCTCTGTATTATAATTATATGTAGAGAATAAACATGATTGTTGTGAAGAGAATATTTATAGCAGAGTGAAACAACTTCCTTGATATCACCTTCCTCATCCAAAACGTGTTTATCTGCATTTAACCGACGAAGAATAATGGAAGAACATCGAAGTGGTATGGAAACAAGTATATTTGGTGATGAAGATGTTGTATCCACGTCTAATAATGCACCAGCATTGGTTCATGCTGAACAAAGCAATCGCGGTTCATTGAAACATCGTGGTATATTAGTAATCCTTTAAAAAGTGAATGGTGCATTTGAAAGTTATGTTTCGTCTAATTATGTGCTGATTTTGTTTACTTCATATTTCAATAGCAAGTTACTTGTCGAATTTAACTCAATTATTTATAAAATATTCTAGGTGCTCTCAGAAATAATTCGGAACCAATAACTGATAATGACGAGATAATTGTCGATGAGACCTCTCCACCTATATCAAGGTTCTTAATTAATTAATGTAAATATTTCTAGAAATGATTAACTCTGAATTAAAGTTGAGCATATTTGGAGTATACAGAGTAGTGACTTAAAGACTTGAAGTTTTGTTGGTACAAAATTATTTGCTTACTATGTTTGAAGCTGGCTTTTACAAATATTCACTATAAAAGTTTGTAGAAAATTCATTTCAACATTGTTGTGTATCACAGTTTTTATTATGAATCCGTCAAAACACTATTTTTTACAGTCGGTATGGAGATTTCCATACTATAGATTGGCAGCGAGATTTAGCACGAGACAGACTACGTCATAAATTTGTCGTCAAACGATCAGAAAGCTCTCTTGGTAAACTATATAGTTTATGGGATGCAGGAAGTGGCTGGGTTTGTGTATTAATGGTTGGTCTTGCTGCTGGTACAGTAGCAGGTATCATTGATATTGGAGCACGCTGGATGAGTGATTTAAAAGTGACTATTAAAACTTATCTTGATAAACAAGCTTATATTACATTATATGTAAAACCCACCTTCTATATTCCAGTCTTTGTTAGATGCTTAAATTGTAAAATTTTTGCGAAATAAACGTATTTGAAAATAGTTTTTCCTTCTTTTTTGTCAAATAAAAATGTGAAGCCAGATTTATTATTCTTTTAGGATGGAGTATGTGCTGATCGGTTCTGGCTTGATCGTGAGCACTGTTGCTGGTCAGCAAATGATAGTGTGTACAAGGATGCCGATTGTTCTGCTTGGACTTCATGGCCTGAAGTGATGAAAATTTACGATCGAAATATTCTTTATTATGTGATGGAATTGTTCTTTTACTGTAGTTGGAGTGTATTGATGACAGGAGCGACTGTAATTTTGGTTAAAGTATGTTTGCTCAACGCATTTTGGATTTCAATCATAAATGTTTTAAGTTTTCAGTAATAATAAGAGTCATTGGAGTTGAGTTTTTTGGAATTTTCTGTTCTTTTAGTTTGTAAATTAATTTTTCTACTCAAATATAAAATTTTTTTGTAGAATTGAAAATTTCTCATGCATGTGTTCCTAAAAAATGTCTTCAGATCTTTGCTCCGTATGCCTGTGGTTCAGGTATACCCGAAATAAAGTGTATATTATCTGGTTTTATCATTAGAGGCTATTTGGGTAAATGGACTTTTATCATCAAATCTGTTGGTTTGATATTAGCATCTGCATCAGGTTGGTACCGATTTTCTTTCACTTGATTTTGTTGTTAATTATGTCAAATAACTCTGACTCTGTTTTTAGCAAAGATTCAAGTCTGAAGTTTTATTTTTGAGTCTTACATTTCAGGTTTGAATTTGGGAAAAGAAGGTCCTATGGTTCATCTTGCATGTTGTATAGGGAATATTTTCTCTTATTTGTTTCCGAAATATGGCTTAAATGAAGCTAAAAAACGAGAAATCTTAAGTGCTTCTGCTGCAGCCGGTGTTTCAGTTGCTTTTGGTGCTCCTATTGGAGGAGTTTTGTTTAGGTAATTCTTAAGGTTAAGAGTTTTCTGAGACTTTTTCTTCTCAATCACTTTATATCTCAAAATAAATAGTATACTTTTTCATACTGCAGTTACTGCTACTGAATCTATGCATAGAATTAATTATTCACTACATTCGGTCGGTAGTTTAATACTTAAAGAAAGTCTAGTTTTCAGAATTTTTGATTTGAGTGTTTGGAATCAGAAAAAATAAGTTAAAATTTCTTCATTTGTTTGAAAATTTTACAAGGAAAATAAATTGGTGTTATCAAAAATTTTAGCTTGGAAGAAGCAAGTTATTATTTTCCTCTCAAAACTATGTGGCGTTCCTTTTTTTGTGCTCTTATTGCTGGAATTATTTTGCGAATAATGAATCCATTTGGGAGTGATCAGGTGAGTCGAAATTTGTTTCGTAAAATCAAACTATTTGATAAAAAGCTTTAGACTGTGTAAGGAAAAAAAACTTGTGACAAAGTACCATCTTTTGAATCTCAAATAACCTTGTTGAAAATATCTTTACAAAAGGCCGTGATTTTGCTCATTGATTTACTGAGCAAGTAGTAAGAGACTTTAGTATCTAAGTTGGTTAGGACAAATTTTTGGATTTTCAGTATTTCAAATTACACATGGTCACAATAAAAGTAAACATTAAAATTCTTTGCAAAAGCAGTTCCTCAAAAGCAATGTAATCAGTTATTCAGAATATCTGCTCCTAACATATTTTTCATTAAAGCATTGTAACTGCCATTTTATTATTTTAGATCAAAGTATTATAATGCGTTATACATATGTCATATCATGTTGTATGGTATATTTTCAATTGTTAAATTAGTTTCAGATTTCAGGTCATGTACATAATTCCCATTGATAGTAAACTTTAACATTTTCAGACATCGTTATTTCACGTTGACTATAGCATGAAATGGACATTCATTGAATTAGTTCCTTTTGCTGGCCTTGGATTGTTTGGGGGTATAATTGGAAGTTTGTTCATTTGGTTAGATTTTCATTTTCAATTTCCTTGTATTACCTTCATTTTCTTCATTTGAATCAGTACTTTGTGAATTTTTTTAAACATTAAATCAGCACATAAACTTAAGTTTATAGGGCAAACATCAAATGGTGCCGGTTTCGAAAATCGAACAGTACATTGGGAAACAATCCTGTAAAAGAGGTCCTTGTTGTAACACTTATCACTGCATTTGTCAGTTATTTCAATATATATACACGGCGAAGTTCATCATCACTAATTAAACAAGTTAATTTTATTTCATTAAAAAAAAAGTTTTTTTTTTTGAAAGATGCTTTGAAAATATTTGCAGCTTTGTTTTATTTTTTAAAAGTAAATTGGCAATTTTCATTTATAGTTTCGGAAAAGTGATAATATCTGAAGTAGCTTGAAACTCATTAATTACTTGGGTAGTAGTCATTCAAAATGTCTTGAAACTATTCAGCTCTTCTTTTTGAAAGCAACTACGCAGTAGTGTTATGAAATTTGTTAAAGAAAGGGCACCTAGTGTGATATTATGTTAAATATCAAGTTGTTGACTAATCTTGAAATAACAAGCTGCGAACTGGGAATAGTTGGGATTCCGGGCTTAAACATGTCTGTTGAAGAATTTTCAACTATTTTTGTATCATGATCTTAATTTGTTAAGATTTGTTGGGGAACTGTCTTTGTGGTATTTATTTCTCTTGACTGGTTAAAAAAAACCTGGCAGTTTTACGAGTTGCAGCTTTTCGATCGTTGTGGGCCAGAAGATTTTATGATGGATCTCTGTGACTATCAAAATAAAACTTTTTCTTCTGACAAAGTTGATGACAACTATCATACAGGAGAATTTGGGGCGGGTGTACATGTGAGTTTTCTTATTTAATACTTATCTTTACTATGGTGCAACACTGTCAGAAAGACATGGTCATCAAAATTTACAAGATTACTTGCAAATAACAACGTTGTGCTTACTACTTGATGAAGTTATTTCATTTTCTTGTTAAATCTGTTCAGAAATCCACTACAGAAACACAAACGTTCAAATATACGCTATCAAAAGCCGTGTGGCATTTTATTTTAAAGTACTTTAATGCTTTTGATAGATGCTTTTCCTTTAAAAACATCAGTTGTGTATGTGCCTGTTTTTTCAATTAATGTAAAGAAAACGAAAAAAATAATTTATTGATGTAAGGACTAATAATTTGGTACTGTTCTTATTAAAGACAAAATGATTATTTTTTGAAACATATTTCAGAGTGCTTTTATTCAACTAATTCTGGCATTGATAATAAAATTCGTGTTAACAATATTCACGTTTGGTATCAAGGTTCCTGCTGGTTTGTTTGTTCCAAGTCTTGCAATGGGTGCTATTGCTGGACGCTTGCTGGGTATAACTGTAGAGGGTGTTGCCACCTCTTTACAAGTGTGTCAAAAGTTTCCATATCAGTATTGTTAGTCATGTTGATTTATTGCTTTAAGGATTTAGTTAGTTTTCTAATTCTTTATGGAATTTTTTGATCTTTTATTGAATGAAATGATTTGTCATAACGTAAAAAACAAGTGAATTTGATTTTCTTTGGGGAAGGTGAAAAGAAAATTCATAGGATGGTTACACTTTGTTTTTCAAGACATTATATTAATATATATA
>UYYF01004473.1:0-37703 GCA_900618365.1 Thelazia callipaeda
GGATCATAATTTTGCTTTCAATTAAAAAATGATTGAATATAATGTATTTTCCATTACAGTTTAGATGCTGTGTCTGAAGTTTCATTGTTAGTAGATCGCCGCATTTAGCCTTTTTCATGCCATTTCTGATTCTTTTTTGTTTGAAAGCAAGTCGCATGGCGAAAGTATTCTGCAATATTGCTATAATTATGCTTGACAAAAATTGTCAGTTTTTTTTATTCACTTTATTAGATAATAGAATAGTTACCAGTAGTTAAATATGTCGAAAAATGGTTTAAACAAGGCATGACTTTAAACAAAAGATTTTGCTTTGTAAAAAATAAAATTCCGTTCCGTTTTGTTTCAAATGAATATAAAAAGCTGTTTTTGATGGTAATAACCATAATATTCGTTGAGTGTGGTATGAAAAACTAATTTCTTCGGTTCAGTTACTGCTCGTAAGGTCAAAAATTATCAGACACCATTTTCAGCTCCATTCGTCAATCTTTCACCTACAATTAGGATATCTGCAAAATTTTATTCAATTACCTCAGTTATTGAAATCTTTTATTTCATTTGTTATTGAAATTAACAGAGTTAGATGAAGCGCAATGAGTTCGTACACGAAAATTTGTGAAATTTCCTTCTGTTCACGGTTATTGCGATAATGTATCAGTGATTTACAATGTTTCTGTTAGTTGTTCCTCTCAAAATATCAAAAAACCTTGCTTATGCAATTTATTTGGACGGAAATCGTGTAATTTTCGTCCAAATTTTTTTTAGAAAATTGTCTCAAAAATCTGAAGCTTATAATATAGAATGTAAAATCGGTGTTTAAATATTTCGACTTAGAACCGATAATTCTCAAAGCTTCGAAATTTTATGAAAGTAGACTAGCTTTAAATGAAAATCGAAAGAATTTACTCAATATTTGTAACAGATGTTTTTATACATTTTCATCGTAACAGTTGGACACATTTTGGTTTATTTCGACGACAAATAGTAATGAAGGAAATTTTAGATATTTCTGGAAGTATGATATCCGTTAGATTTTCATGAAAATGTTACAAATTAAAGAGAATGTGGAATTGCAACTAAGTACTGATTTCAGTTTTGTTTGACCTTCGTTTTCTCATTTCCATTTCCATATTTCCTTTTTCAATTTAATTTTTTCTCTCAGTTAGTAATTTATGGACTGCCAAAAATTAATTTTTGGTTCTTATTGATACCCTCCCTATCATTTTTAAGACAGAAAAAAGACAGAGAATGCAAGTCTTCATCATGTTAAAGTCATTAAACTTCTAGCTGCATTTCAAAAAAGGATTTTTTTTCTCGTCATACATTTAAAAAATGAAATGGTATGCAGAATCCAACAGTTTCGTTTTCTTCATTTTATAACGTCTTATCCTGATAATTTTAGTTTCGTCATTTAAACATCTGTTTTTTCTGCGACATGGAAATGAATCTTGCTTAATTTAAATTTTTTCGTTAATCTGAATAGACAATTAATAATTCATCACATTGAGACTTCCAGTTTTGTGTAGTCATTGGTCAAATAACAGTTCTTATGATTTTTCTCATCATTTATGAAAGAAAAATAGATGCACCAATTCTTTTCAAAATAAACTCTTGAAAAATAATCTTAGGATAAACTGAAAACCTTTATTATGTTGCGATGAAATAATATTCTATCCTCTGTTATTGATTTGCTAGAATAACTACTAATGTCAGTTATAATATTAGTATTATGTTTTCGATAAATAATATTACACAATGTGTCAACTAGCACGTTCTTATGCATGTAGAATTTCAGTAATTAGTTTTGAAAGATGTAAACATTCCTTCCTTTTTATTAAGAATGTATTTTTATGGATGGAGATACCAGTAAAATTAGATTCTTTCAAATGATTAATGTATCATCATTATTCTTTCTTGCTTGTTATCTTTATCAAATACGTCTTCTTCTCATACTGCATTATTATCACTTCTTCGTACTACCGCGACATTACAAAAACATTGAACTAATATTATAAATTGTTTTTTACGATTTCAACATTACTTATTGAACTGAAATTTTTATCACCAAAATCTAATTTTACTGGTATCTCAATCCATAAAAATACATTCTCAATAAAAAGGAAGGAATGTTTACATCTTTCATCTGCTAAACTACATATTCTCCATTAAAAGTTTTCAACCTTTTTCTTCATCACTACCTAAATAACTTGTAATAACAAAAACTTATTTTAATATTTAAAAAAAAACTTGTGATAGAACATGTTTGTTTGTTCCTCAATTAAACTCTTCTTTCATACAATTTCTGTCACACGTATTGAAACTATCAACAATAATCAACATTCCTCATACCTTTTTATTTTCGAAATTATATGTTTTTAATTTTTACTTGACTGGAATTTATTACCTATGTGTAAGTGAAAAATTAAGCTAAATTTGATGATTACATTCTCACCCGTACTATTACTATTGGTACTAATCAAAGGAAACAACGGTCTCCTTTTTCAGTGTAAATGAGAGAAGTAAAAATACTACGCAGGTCATGACTGTTATGTGATAATATTGAGTTTTAGAACAATTTTATTAAAAGTCGCTTAAATAAGATAAAGCTGCTAACATTTGTCTTTTAATCATGACCATTTGTTACTATAGTTCAAATTTAATGCTTCTCCATGTATTTACGAAATACAAAATTTTGATTTGCTAGACATTTTCTCCTACTACTTCCTGTTATACTTCCTTCTAAGTCAGTTTGATTCAGGCATTCTTCTGATTTAATTTTCTAAGATGCAAACAAAGTCTGACTTATTTTAAATAGTTATGATCGCTGTAAAACCAGTGAAACTTCGGACAATAATTTAGACTAAACAGGGTCTGCTAAATGGACCACTAAATTTCGAAAGTTGCGAAAGTTGCTGTAGAAGAATAATATTATTGGTATTATTAGTATTATTATTTTTTGATTTTTTAAACTTTTTTTTAGTACTACGATTTTTTTTTGCTTGAAGATCACATTCACTTCATGGTTCAAAAATAAGGTAAGAAGTGCATGCCAAAGAAACCGACTATTTAACTTCAAGTCATAGGAAAAATATTATCTAGTGGTTTCTTTTGTAATCAGAAAAAACCGTGAGGACAAATAGGGAACATCATCATCAACAACAAAAAATGTAAGGGTACCTTCACTCTTCACTACTTTTCCGCATTCCAACCTCTGTTGCTATCATTCACCACTCTATATCCTTCACAGCTTACTAAATTTGTATTCCGGAATCAATCAATAATTTTGATGATGAAACTGAAAGAGCAGTGGCTGGCCCTAAATTCTGATGAAATGATGTGGTAAAAACATGGAGGATCAGCTATCTATTGGGAAGAATAGTGTTGACCGTTACAGCGCATCAGCTACAATTGTAGTGTTCAAAGAGTGCTACGTAATCAGCATGTGGGTCAATAGCCTTCCGCAGAATTCTGCCCCTGAAATGAACCTAAACTGTCTTTCTGCTCTGCATGCACAAAGCCAAACGAGACTCTTTTTCTCAGTGATCGATGTTCTGCTTTCAGTATCATCTCTAGTATTATTATTATTACATGAATGTCGTGACAATTATTCTTACTCATTCATTAGAATTGTTGTTTGCCATCGTAATAGGAATGACGAATTCGCGGTTACTTACATAAATGCTCCTAAAACTACTATTATTATTGTATGAATGTCCTTTCCACATGTTATCAATGGTTGGTGCACTGCAGAGGAGGGTGTTGTTGATAGGACCTATTATTTCTAATGCAGCATATTTACAGCGATAACTGCTTAATAACATGATGTATTGCCTTTTAAATAGAAATTGCATTGATTCCAAAATAGATTAGTTGGATTGCCATAAAAACTTGTCTTCATTAGCTCTTTATTCTCAGTTGTAGCAGAATGCTGGTTAACGAATGCTTCGATCATTTACAATGATGCATTTTAACACTTTCCAAGAAATGAATAGTGCTCTCCATGTTATCTGTTATTAATCATCCATTCACGTACTTATTCTCTTTCATCAAATCAGGATGTGGTAAAGTAATTAAAGATATGATATTTTTTTTCATTTTTCAGTCACTTGTGAATTGTATACTTTGCGGCGTGTTAGAAGAGGTTGCAGTCATATCCGAATTTGAGTTACTTTCTGAGTGCATCGAAAACTTGACAGTATGAGCCCATCCAGAGTCGTCACATTGGTAAAGTTCACTTATATTCTGAATTCTGCTAAGGTAGATTACTTGTCTACGAGCTCAGTTTTCTCATCTCATCATAATTTCACTTCATTCCTCACTTCCAGTGACTGTAAAAACTCAAACAATTTGGTAGGAAAACCATTTATTTTAAATAAAAGTGTGTTAGCATGTTTTGTGACCGCAAATTTTGGGAGAACTCCAAAAAATTACATTATCGTCGTTTGCATAATGTGTTTGCTTTTTAATTTGCTCGTAATGAGTGCTTCTGCAGACATAATGGATTCAGCTACTTCTTTCTATGATATTGGCGGTTATCGTGAAAATGTTCGCCGTTACAAAGATGGAATTGAACAACTCAGTGGCATTCAAACAATGATAAAGGTTTTTTAGTGATAATATTTTGTTTCATTTTTTCACCTTAGGTTTTTTCACTGGTAATATTTTAATTCATTTTTTCGCTCTAGGGTTTTTCAGTTATAATATTTTAAATCATTTTTTCACTTTAAGTTTTAATCGTTCAATAGTTTCTAGTTTGTTTTTTACATATTCCTTGTGTTTACTTTAGTTGAAGTTCTTTCTGTTTTATAAAATTTCATATTCTTATATAGCCATAAGCTCCTTAAAACTTAGTGATAGCGTCACTTGAATTATCTATTTTAAAATATATACGCTTGGAAACCTCAACAGACATTCTCTTCGTCTTTTAAGGAAAGAATGGATATAGAGACAAACTATAGTAAGTGTCTGCAACTTTATTACGATAAATGGTCCGATCATGTGAATGGTATGACATCATCAGCGATACAAACAGTATGGAAAGATATTTTAGAGGAAAGTATTGAATTACAGCGATTGCATACAAATATACGAGATCGAATATGTGATGAGGTTCATTTTATAAAGCAAGCATTCTTATGTGTGTTGTTTATTTCAAGCATTCGTGAACGAGGCTTCAATTTGTTGAGTAAAGATTTATTGCTGTTGTTAGATTATTAAATGAGGCAAATTAAGGAAGTTTGATGCAAGGTCAATTGATATATTGTTTTTTTCACTTTGAGTAATCATTTAAAAGAAAATTTCTAGATTTTGAAGACAATTACTTTATATTTGAAAGAAAATCATCACCCATCGGCATTTCGGGCATCTAAAGAAACACGTGAAATTGAGGATGATTTTGAAAGGGCTCAGCGGTCATGGCGTCGTCATTATGAGAAAGTTGAAAAAGCAAAAAAAGCATTTCATGCAGCAGCTAGGTCAGAACGATCCGCTCTTGTGCAGGTTATAATTCATTCCTTCCATTCAACGACATTTTCGTCATGAATGGTTCAGTTTTTGCTTGTTATCTCTTATGATTATAAATTAATATTTTTCCGTTTTGTATATTTCTAGCTTTCGTCTTATTTTTTGGATGAGAAATACATGCAATTTAATTTCTAGATGAGAAATACATGCAGTGATGGAACACTTGCTGTCGACTTAGAATCCAGATGTCGTGATCGTTATCATAAGTGTCAGGATGAACTGACAAGATCCGAAAAAGTTTATCGTACTACACTTGATAACTTGCATCTTTTGAAGAAAAATTATGTTTCACATATGAATGATGTAAGGTCCCATGCACAAGTATATATTGTAATACACGTTAGAAAACATTTTAGTGGCTTTTTCAAAATATCTTTTCTTTGGGATATAAACCTTGCAGTTTATAATTCATCTGCAGATTAAAGTAAAGTCAAGAAACGATTGTTTCACTTCTTGAATATCGATGTACTGTTTTAGGTTTTTGAGGCATGTCAACGAAAAGAGTTGAAGCGTTTGAAATTCGTTTTCGAAATGCTCTCCAATTTGCAGAAAATCTATTCTGATATAGCAAATGCTCCAAAGTAATTGTCGCATTTATTTAAGTTTAGTTTATTTAAGTTGAATGCTTCATTTCCTTGGGGTGTTAAATTTGAAATACTACGCTTTCCTGTGGTGCTAGATTTATAACTGGTTTTCAATTTAACGTAAACATGAAACGTTGTTATTACTGTCAGAGGTCAACGTAAACTTTGAAATCCATTCTTTCAGATTAAATCAGTTACATCGTTGTTTAGAAAAGAAGCTTTTTACTGATAGTAGTCGTTTTAATGATGACTTGAAAAATTGGTCAAAGAAATTCGGTCCCGAATGCGAAACAAGTTGGCCAAATTTTGAAGTGTGCTTGCATTATGTTCACTATTTATTGGCCAATAAATTTTGAATTTCCTCGTTGATGTTGCGCTAAATAATGATTTCAGGAATTCACGCCGTCTTTAAATTCTATAACATCTAGAAAGAAGAAGAAAGACGACGATGTAATACTGATGAAACAGACATTCAGATCTGATGATAACTATTATACTCCAGTCTGTTCAGCTCAAAGTCTGCTATTTCAAAATGGACAACTACAAATGCCGGCTGTGCCAGAAAGATTGTCTGTAAGTTGCGAAAAATCTTATTAAGTTGATATTTTAAATACTTTAAACGAAGCTAATAAAATTGTCAGTTCAAATTCTAAAAAAAAGCATTACGTTTCAATGATTCTGCCGACAAAATTTTTTAGTACTTTAGGTTCTAAAAATGCAAGTTTTCTGATGATAAATAAACTGTTTAAGTAATATTTATGTATATTGGCATACATTGGAATGTAATTATTTGTCATACAGAATCAAAAAGAACAGTTGTCAGTATCACCTCATGCATCTCATAATGAATCATCTGTACTTATTCGTGATAGCTTGGGCATAGATTGCCGTGAAACGTCACATACTGAAAATGAGAAGCCTCATGTGACAGACATACATCAGAATTGCGGTGCTGAAGGTGGTGACGAAATAATGTAGGAAAAAGGTATTTCAGAAGTTATTTGATATCTAGAGAGAAGATTGAGGAAGACCCAGTAACGTTTTTGTACTCTTAAATGACTATTGTGATTCTGATGTCTGTTTTATTTTCAGACGTCTGTTGTGATTCCTTGTAAATATACATGCTATCAGTTCCTCACTTTTGCCTCAACTCGAACGATAGAATCAACTCAAATTTTATATTATGCAGCTGCTTCACTTTTCTCATTTTTCTGTTTAAGTGTAACTTCTGTGTTCAGATATAACCTGGAAATTATCACTCAGTCAAGAGTGACAGTTTGTACTGTTCTGGAAGTCTTAGTAATGTGTAGTATTTTTCATGATGATGCTAATTATATTATTAAGTATTTCACTCATAATTTTAGCTGTTTCTTTTTGTAATGAGTATGAAGTATCCTGCATGATGAATTGCGTTTGAAATTTAATTTTGTTTTGTTTTTCATCGTTTTATATACAATCTTGTGTAATACCACTAACTACCGCTTTTTGCAGAGTAATTTCAGTGCCTATCCTGATGTTGTCTTTCAAGTAAACAATAATCGTATTTCGAAGCAAAGGCTTCTTTCTCACAGGAAATGTGTTGGCTTTAACATACGTTTATTGAAATTTCTCATGAGTCACAATTTTCAAGTAATGGGTGGTTAAATAGATCATTGGAATTGTGCAGAAATTTCTCTCTTCAGCCTTTAGTTTTAAATTATTTGAGAAAAGATTAGCTGAAGGAAATTTTTTTCAAGAAATCAGTAGTACGGAAATTTCTCGAGAGACAAGGTTATGTCAGCGCAAAAATATTAAAATTTGAAGTGAGAAGGTCGGGCTGGCAGTTTAAATAGCAGTGTCAGTCATTACAGCGAAACAAGAGGCCACTGAATTCAGCCCTAACTTTAACTTTCATAGCTAACCAAAAATACATGAGCAGCACGGTGACTACTCCCTTGGTGCTAATATGCCCCATCAGTAGGAAGTATTGAACAAATTCTGAATTCAAATTCCAGAGAAGAAATGCATTGCATTAACAGTTTTCGTGAGAGTGAAAGTTTCCATGTAATCGTGTCTTGATGGCAGTTACGAAGAATAAGGATCATACTGGCTAGCTTGCTAATAAGAAAGAAGTAGTGTCAGTACCACAGTAACACGTCGAGAATCGAACTATTGCAACTTCGCACGTGCCATTCATTCATTAATTATATAAATGGTTAATTAGTGGCTAGCTTATGTGGAGTTGCGATTTGGTATTAGCATCACAGTGACGAGCTAACTTGTGCTAACAGTACATAAATACAGGATGAAGAAGTAAATAAGGAGTATGTATAACGGGATGAGTAGCATCGTTAATCTTAAGGCTACATGCACGACTTGCAATCGTTCATGAGTACAAGGTACTCTACCAACATATTGCTCTTGTAGCTAAAACTCCTTGCTGATTTTAGTGCCAGTAGTTGGTGGATGAATGAGTGAACGGAATAAATGCTGAGCAAAAGTAAGAAAAGGAGAAACAGGAAATGGACAGCTTGACTTTTTTAACTTGAACTTTGTAATAAACGCTTGTGAGTAGTAAAATCAAACGAGCGAGGCATGTGGAGTCGGGTTTAGCCGGAACGAATCAGCTACCTTATGTCATCTATTTATTTATACCTGCATTAATTGATTCCAAGCAGCCTGGTTCTCATGCTATCATCACACTTAGCGCACTTCTTGGCCAGTTCACCTCTGGTTCGCACTCCTTCCTACTCCAATTTATATGTAGACGAACTTACGGCAAAGTCGAAATCGTGGACTCCAAGCTGTGTGTGCCATATGTTTCCTTTCTATTCCTTGACCTCCGCTCTTGCAATCTTTTCTTTCCATGCTGCCCTTATTCTTTGTCGTGAAAAATTATTAGCTGTGATCAAATTACAATTTTGCTCATTCATAAAGGCAAACAGAACTAAACAAAACTACTCATTCGTAATATTTATTGAATGAAGAAGGTGTACTTCAACGTTTTTCATTGAATTTCAAGTGTAAAAAATGTTTCCCGCATGTATTTCATTCTTTACTCGAAATCAATGCAAAGTGGTTGATTTTACTTCATCCTGCTTCTTTCTCCATGATTCTAATTACGCGAACGCTGCGGATGACAAGATGTAAGTTGTGAAATTCACGTCCAAGTTCCATAATCTTCTGAAGAGCACATATTTGACAAAGTGCTCATTAAATTCGAAAAAACTACATCGGAATGAACTAGTATTATTTCGCTTTTTGCATACTCGCTCCCATCATCTTTTCGCTATCCATTTTTCACTATTTATTCCACATCACAATTCAATTCCTTTCATTTTTGCAAAGGATGGACACGCACTAGGACGACGACATTATGGGGACCCAAAATTTGGTATGGTTATGAACTAAATTTTTCTACTTTTAGCCGAGTGGTGAAATGTGGTCGGCTGCCTTGAACTTGGAGATGAATTTGGCACTGTTCCGTACTTTGTGTTGTGGATGTCATTTGTGTTCAAGACAATTCCTCTTAATTGCTTTTTAATTTGAAAGATTATAAATCATTTTGCTTCACCTAGAACAATAAATTTTTATGCATGCAAAATATAATATTATTGAGAAGGTTTGTTCTCTTGTAATGAGAATTTGTAGATTATGTTATTGTTATTTGTTTGTTTCTGGCGAAATCAAAGTCCGCAGAAACTGTAGGAGTCATTTGACACTAGTCTTAGTTCAGTCCTTACTGAAATGGCTTTTCCATTGCTTTGAAAAATTCCAAGTTGATTAAAAAAATCAACTTGGAATTTTTCCAAGTAATGGGAAACAACGGAAACTTGGAATACAACGTTGCAAGGAAACTTGGAATACAACGTTGTCGTCATACAACGTTTCCAGTAAGCGTTTTCAGTCTCTATTTATGCTAAATTCAGAGAAGCCAGTCACATTAAATGCAGTGCAAGATAGCCGTGCCACTGCATCTATCACATTCATTTAAATGGAACAAAAAATAATCCATTTCTCAGGTTTCGCAGTTACAAATAAACTGGCTGATATTATAACTGATAGTAGATTATTTTTTTTTTAACGTGTTAGGTTTTTAGGATTATTGAACGTGATATCAAATTCCTTTTTTCTTTTTCAAATTATATGAGTGATGCAGATATAAAGATAAGACAAAATAGGTTTCTCTGTTCAAAAAAGTAGATCTTTTCTTTCGTCTTTTTATTTCAGTGCTTGTATTGAATCATTTTTGGTTGATGCTTAACTATTATAACGTATGGCGAGGAGTCGACGATCGTTAAAAGTTTTGATTCCCTCTTATTCGTGGCTTACTAAACTTACCATAAGCGCAAAGTAGTCAATATTAAAGCAGCAGGTAGAGAACGAGAAAATTTTTGGTGAATAAATGTAATCATGGGTACTGAGAGTAAAAATGATATGTAATATATTTGTGGAGTGTTGAGTTGGTATATCATGCACATTATTTATCATTTATTTAAAGGTGTTATTGGTTTACTTTTGAAGAAGAAAAGTTCACCTTACCCCATTTATTTTGTGTTGATTCAGACAAAGGCATACTTCATTGACTTTAAGCAATTGACCTGTCCTTTAATCACAATCTTCAGACTGGAATATGTAAATAGTTATAAGCTTTAAGTATAAACTTCATGATAACTTCTCTTCCAAAAAATCAAGGTCAAATCCATTAATTAGCGTTGGATGTTGATCAGGACACATTTATATACTTGTCCAATGTTATTAAAATAAGTTTAGTTAATTTTAGTAACATTAGACTGTTTCTGTTGTTGGCGCTTAAAAGACATGATCTTAAGATCGATTGTCTTGAACATTTTTATTGCATCACATGTATAATTGTAGATTCATCTATTAGTCCCAAACGACGAAACAGGAATAATGAGGCATTAAAATCATAAGTGTCGGAAGTTGTTCATCTTTCATAAGCCATTTTATTATGAAGTAAACGAGAATTCAATAGAATCTTCGTCAAGAATGAAATGAGAGTACTGTAGAATAGCGTCGTATCAGTGAACCATTTCCTCACGAGAAAAATTCCGATAATCCACAATAATCTGTGAGTGCTTAATAGTTGTTCTTTCTTTATAGGTTATCTGCAACTATTTCCTCAATATTTATCTTATTTTCACAATTATAGAGTCTCCTTTTGAGATCGAAGGGATTTAAAGCAAGAAAATTTGTTGGTCTTAAAAGGACCAACGTGATACGAATAATATCATGACACACGCAGTAAAAGAAATTCTGTTCCCATAAATCTCACTTCATCTGTATTTTTACTTTCATCAGTAATTACTTCAACTTGCATTTAAGTGTAATAGCTAGTCACCAATTGCTTTATGAGGCGCCTTTCCTGACTCAGTCCCTATTCGTCGTGATTTATTTAGAATTAAAATAAAGTATCATATGTTGAATGCATTTACCATTATTAGTGGTCATATTTTTGCTCCATATCTCTCAAGAAAAAATTTGCAATATCAAAGCCTAAATATATTCACAAGTTATTAATTCACAAAGAGATGCAGTTGGCTATTAATTGCTTTTTGAGGTCATACCATAGTTCAAACTAGGTTGTTAAGGGATGTAGTTTAAACATCTTTTATGCAGTTGATTATTTTTGATTGCATACGTATATACGATGACAATTGAACAGGTATCATACTAACAAGATGACTGTAACTGAACTGAATTTGCAAAGAACCATTGTCAGTTAAAGTAACTGATGTAGAGCTAGTGAATCATCTTTTTTCCGAGTCTAAATGTATAGTAATAATCACATCCTTGGTTGAAAAAGTGGAAATTGATAAGAAATTGTAGTGGAAACGGATCTTTACTTTTAAAAACTAGTATTTATTTTTGATTTTCATTATTGAACTAGAAAAGCGACGAATTTGCAAATTCTGTGTTTTTAATTTTGCTTGCTTCTTTTTCAAAATAAATATTTCTGCCATTATTTCAGGTCTTTCTTCGGAAAACAGGGATTCTGATGGAATATTGATTGAATTATATTTAAAACACGCGTTATCATGTAAACTTCTCTTTTTTTAAATCAAAGCATTTTCAAAAGTATCATTTATTTTGTCTAATGTCGTATCTACTGAACTTTTGATTTCTCCTCTCATTTTCAAAAGACAAATTCATAATTATCACAGATTTTCTAGAGTTTTTGTTTATGGAATTTGGACAGGTGACGAAGGGATAGGCAATGAAATTTTTATTGATCACAGCAAATGTTGGATCGCTTTTCGAAGAAGTTAGCGTTCGAATTACTGTTGTATTAATATTGTGATTTTTGCTCCGACTAATGCAATTATTCAGATCTTAAAGATTGAGACTATGCGGCTTTTTCCACTTTAAAACTGGAAACTTTTTTAAAAAATGTGGAAGATAAGAAAAAAATTAACGTGTTTCAATTTTGATTTTTAAATGAGACAAAGAAAGGAAGTTAAGAATATGAAAATGATAAATGCTTCGTATTTTCAGACATGTCGCATCCACAACGGTTGGTTGGCAGCTTTTGATCGGGTAAATTTCTGAATAATAAAATTTTCCTTTAGTAACATGAATATTTGACTGGAGAAAATTTCTTCCGTTTCTTTATCATTTTTGTTGCAGGGACATTAAGAATAAAATTTGAGCTCTCAATCATTTAGTTCAGATTTTACTTTGGCGAACTAACATCTTCATAGTATTCTATCTACAAATTGCAACATCCTTAATCTGTTACATCTAACTAATTAGGATTGCCATGTATTTGAGAGCTTTAAAATATGGGAGAACGAAAAACTGTAATTTTACTAAACTCTCTGGACGATTTGTTATTATTTGTGTGGAAATGATGCTGTGATGATTTGTAAGCTTTTTCTAGAAGGTGTAAAATAAAGTAACATTCTGTGTTTCAAAATTAGTTGACAGTAAAATGTACAGATTACAAAAACATAGAAAAAACTAAGCGTCAGAACAAATAGAAAAAAGTATGACTATAAGTCGACAGCTGTATTTTCTAATCTTCAAACGCTTACATCAACAAAATATTTATCCTTTTTGTAGGTCATCAAAGAAAGCAATTCTGATTTCATTGTTGTACATATGCAAGAAGTCGGTGGAAAGAATTTTACGGAATGCACTAATCAAGTACCTAAATTTATTGATCGCGTAGCAGGAATTTTTCATAATTTAGAATATTCAACCGGTCGTGCTTATTTGGATCTCGAGTTTCAGCAACCGGAAAGTTACAATGTTTGTCTTCATGATTTTATGTCATAACTTCAGTAGTTCATTCTATTGTGTGTCAACTATGCTACTTTAAATAACAGAAGTTTGTCATTTTTTTCAACTTGTGAAAAAACTTTGCTGACTTGTAAGTTTTTAATTGAAACAAATTTTTGACGAATTTTCAATTGCATTATGTAAACAAAAAATACCTGAACGAAATGTAGTTTGTTTTCAGGCTCTTGGTTCAATATTCTTTATTAAAGATGCAATATTACCACGTATACAACAATATGATTTCGTGAAAAAGCAATTCGTCGTATTAGAAAAGGTTTTCAGATCATATAACCATGGTTTGCTCAAATGTCAGATGTTGCGAAAATCAAAATTTCCTCAAGATTTTTGGCCAGCTGTGAAGTGGAGCAGAAAAGGATATATGCATTGCAGGTTTAGAGTAGACGAAACGTTAGTTATTTATTATTCAGATCATTCAGTTTATGCGAAAGAAATGTTTAGTGGCTGCTTACACATGGCTTAACCGTTTCAGTGATCAGGGTGATAGTTAGAGCATTAAGATAACTTAATGTTCTGACTATCACTCTAGTTAACAAAGAACCTGAAAAAGTAAGTAGTTTTAGTGAAAGTATGTTTAGAAAGTTAGTGATTAGATAGTCAGAATATTCCAGATTTGTTCTTAAAATTTCAAAATTATAATTTATCATGTTAGAGATTTCAGTGTGTTCGATCTCGTCAATGTGCATCTCTTTCATGATGAATCAAATATCGCTCTTATTCACGAGGTTTTTACTTTTTGATAATTCTTTTACATAGATATATTTTGTTAAAAACGAAAATTGAAAAATCCCTTTTCAGATAATAATTATTAATGATCATATTTTTTGAAATCGAAATCTTTATTACCAGCATAAATTAAATGATTAAATTCCATCAAGAAATTACTGTTGAATAGACCACATTGGATGTGCATTCCGCGTTTTTTAATTCATGAATGTTTTGTATCAATAGAAAGTAGCGCTTTTTTATTTTCCAAATTTTTGTTAGTTTCTTGACTTGGCTGCAGCAAAAAAAAAGTGAGTTATGCATGTATAAGTTTTCCAAAAGTGTTCTCGCAATTTTTGCTTTGCAGAATCCAACACTTTACAGTGAAAACAGGAAAAGGGCTCTCGATTTCGTTCTAAATGAAATGAAAAGAGTTAGTGAAGATCATTTGTATCCGCTTTTCATATTTGGTGATTTGAATTTTCGTCTTGATGTGCGATCGTTTTTGAATGTGAGATATATATATATATATATATATCCTTGTTTTAATTCCCTTTTCATGATCTTTCACAATTTTACGTTTACAAACTGATATCCACAGATTGCAAAGATTTTGATCAAATTATTTCACAACGCATGTGGCATACCATGTGAAATATACTTTTTTACTTACTATTTGTTGCTCGCTAATTTGAAACCATTATCCTAATATTTAGCAATTGCCTCTATATATTTCTGAAAAAATTTTGTGAGTAATTTATCAAAGTGTTCTAGTTTTTAATTTATCTCTGTTTTCGTCAAGCACTTCAGAAATTCTATTTTCATTGGAAGCAGTAAAGTGATTGTATTTAAATTTGAGTTCTCGTTGTAGCGTATAACAGCTGGTACTGACTTGCGAGAAGATTCAATGGAATCTACTGAATCAAGTATACGTAGTACCAGAGAATCTGATTGTCCAGTGATGATAGGTTCTCAGCAAACTGGTGAGCTTAAACAAAATACAGTTTTCAGGCGGACTGTATCAGCGATTGAGTTCCGGCAATCACCTAATAATTCCAAAGTCGATTTTTCATCAAGGTAAGCTGAACCTCATTCATAAAGTGTGGCATTTAATAAAACTGTAATTATTATAAAGTGTGGCTTGATATTTTACTTTGTTTGCTGGTTCTCTTCATATAAAACAACTCATATATTTGACGAGTTACCTTTTTCGCATATCTAATAATGCCAAATATTATATGCAGTAAGAGTTTGAAATATGTTTCAGCAAAAAACGTAGAATTGAAGTCAAGTAAATATCAGATTTAGTTCTGTTATGTTGAATAAAGTTCATGAAGATTAATTACACAAGCACCCAAGAGTTCATTGTTCCAGCTGTATTCTTCGTATCGAAAAAAAACTTTTCGATTATGTCAACCACAAGCGCTTGTTGAATGAGTGGCGTTGTTATTTGGAAGATGATCGAGAAGTACGAAATTTCCCTTGTTTATATGAACTAAACATTGATTTTCCACCAACGTAAGTTTGTTTAGTCAGCTATCTTGTGGTTAGGTCTTTTTCTGAAATGCTTGAACTGTATTTAATAATAGAATTATAAAAGATTAGTCCGAAAGTGAATGAGATTGTTTTAATTATTCTTCGTTTCATTTTTTTTGTTATCCATCGGACAAAAAAACTTTCGCTATTGAATCTGTTTTATAATGGCATTGATTTACGATACTTATTTTTCATAGTTAAGAAATGTATTACGATAATATGCGGCTAACTTTCATGGACGCTATTATGGGACTTTAGATATCCGTGGAGCGAGGACCCAGATAAATCGGAATCTTTATTAAAGACACGCGCTCCAGCGTGGTGTGATCGTGTGTTGATGAATGAAGAAGCTTTTGAATTAGTTAAGCAGGATCAAAATGCGAAATATGATAGTTTTGGGAAGGATATATGCATGGGTGATCACAAGGTAGGGAAAATAGGTCGTTAAATTTTTTTGGATTTAGTTTGTTGAATTTGAATGAAATCTTCTTGCTCCCATAATTTTCATGATTCTTTAAAGTATTGCAGCCAGTGATGTTATCATTCAACATACCATTGTGAACAGAATATCGGCAACATTTCTGACCTTTTTGGCAGATAGCAGACATTTTTGTATCTTGAGCTAACGTAATACCGATCGCGACTGATCATTAGCTTCTGCGTCTTAGCTGATCTAATTATTGATTTTTTGTAGATGTTGTTTAAAGATGCATGGTTTTTGTATCTCGTGCCATTAATAATACATCGTTTTAGTGCCACGTTTTATTGTCAGATATGGTGGCTGTTTCTTGACAAGTCTTTGTTGAGTTGAAGCTGCCTTTTTGAAGACAGATGTTAAATTCTTTCTTTTAAAGTTTTTTTTGATCATTAATACAATCGTTCCATGGAATCATTTATTCTTAATCTCCCGAACCCAACAATTACACAAGCAGTTAAAACTTAATTTATATTTACTGTTAGTATCTATATTCGAAATGAAATATTGATATATTTTAACTGAATATTTAACATGTAAACATGTAATATCTGCTTGATATTAACAACTGTTAATTTTTTTTATAAGATTTGTTTTAATGAAATTTCTTGATCTCCAGAAATCAAATAAAAGATACTATAGTATGGTTGGATTCCGAAGTCACTGTCAACAAACTCAAAATTGTATGCTCAAAAAAGGTGGATCCTGCAGACAACAAATTTTTCTTGATTCTTGCATTTTCTTCGCAACTTGCAAAGAAAAATTTGTTGTCCTAATTTATCATGCTTGTTTTTATCATTTTTTTCAAAAATGCCTCAAGACATTGGCTTTAGCTTTCATTTTAGATTAAAACTGATAATGCGTGTAAGGGATTTTGTTTGATGCTATTGTTGTAATAAATCATTTCATTCATTTGTTAGGAAATTAATGGGTCTATTTTTTGTTTAATGTTTTAATTTTCCTCTAACTTTATATTCGTCATCCTCGTGCTGGCACATTGAAATTTCAAAAACCAAAAATTTATCTGAAGCTGCAAGTGACGCCAAAGTACAAGTTATTGTTACTGTATTAAAATACATAGGGAATCACAAAAATAATTTCCTGCCTTCTCACAAATGCTTTTTTTCAAAGAGCCAACCAGGCGGACCAAAGATTTGTCTTGTAAATTTGATAGTTATTGGGCTGGTGATTTAAGACCTTCTAAGGTACGACATTTGAGACAGTACTTTCTCTCGGCACGGAACATTTCATTCATTTCATGTCTTGAAGTATGCAATGTGTATTTTCTTTTCTGAAGTTTTGCAAGTGACCTTTATAAGTTGTGCTCAATTACTGTTGGCTTTTTTTCACTTGCTTCTTAGTTGTGTTTTTCATAGCAATAAAAATGCACTGCTGAAATTGGTGTTCAGTCAGTATTTGATTAACGGCTCTTCCGTTAATTTGTTATATGAATACACCGGAAACTGTTTGGGAGAGGAAAAATCTTTCTAGTTTGGGGGCATTTCGTATCATACCAAAAATTGCCATGTTTATTTCTTATATTTGAAAGAAATGTGCTAAATTAAATGAAATTTTTGCAGTCACGCATTTGCCAGACAAGGCCATAACCTACCTATTCACGTTTTATCCGAATTTAGCGTTTCACAAATTATTCAGCATTTAAAAGGCACTTTGGTCGAATCCAAGATTTTAGTTTTTTTTGTCATTAAAGTTTGAACTTGAATTTCCTAACAGCTTTTATTGCGGTAGTTAGCTGAATTGAAAGTTTTTTTTTCTCCGCATCCTAGTACTGAAAATAAAAAACCTGGTGCATATTTTTTTTCTCCACATCCTAGATACATAAAAATCTGATACATGTGATACACGTTCATGTTCGTGTTATACTATGAAATATAAAACTCCTTAGTTATTTAATTCAAAAAGCATAACAAGAGATCTCATCTATTTGGGAGTTCAGGATTGAGAGAGCAGATCTTCAGGATTGAGAGAGCAAATCTTTTCATATGCGATTAAATAAAAATGCTTTAATGAAATACTTTGGATGTTTAGCTACTAAGGAAGCCCAAATATATAATTTATAATTAATTGTCCATCGTTTATTGTAATAGTCAGACGCAACTTTCTCTTCTGTTAATCATCATTTATCAAGTTTCATTCCTTGCTGGATTCGACAAAGGAGCAATCGATCATAAACTTATGAGTTAATTTGTTTCTCTCAGTGATGGAGCACTCACAAAAATTTTAAGAACTATTCCTTATGCAATTTTTGTTTGCCCGTTCACAAGGGTAATTTTTCAGTCAGTAGTTATCTAGCTATTTATCGTCATTCTTTAAGATTTATCGTCTCACGAAAAAGTGCATAAGTAAGCATTTGGGCCAAAGCTCACTTCAATTATAATCACTATTTCTTTCGGTGAAACAAAATTTTCATCCAGCAACTAACGGATACTCTGGAAACGGATTTCCCTACTCAGATTGAATCACATATCTGGCAGTTGTAGTGCGTTTTTTGCTGGTACAGGAATTTGAATATAGGGATGAACTTTTTCGCGCTCATTTTTGTAAGAATTTAATATAGAATTAAACAGTGTGAGTGCTGTGACCTACATGTAGAAAACTTAAGTAGTATAAGTCAAATTTTTACTGGACTGGAAGAAATCCAAAAAAATTGTTCCTAAGCACAAATTGAGCTTTTGGCGATTTTTCTCAGTAGTTTGCATTTCCCATCCACATCAAAGCTCTTAAGTGAAAACTAGTATTTTTTGTGAACTTCAGTTCATTAACTCGCCTACAGCACTTTTTTCCTATCCTGGAAATTGGCACAGTTCAAGGACATTTAAATAGCTCATCTAATTTAAAAGGAAATTTTATTCCACCTGATTTCTATTGTGTTCAAAGGGAGCAAATGTCGCTGTCCTTCCTCTTCTGATAGGGAAGGTTGAGTTTGCATTGTGTAGTACCTTCAACTGGATGAAACACATCTGAACCCTTTTCCTATTACTACTTCTGTAACACCAGCATACCAAAAAAACTTAGGTCATACTATCATTAACTGCTGAACTCTTGAAAAGTACAAAATTTTCGTGTAATACTTGTCAACAACGAAATATTTTTAATAATTTGTTGGATAAGAATCTTTGATCAACTATTAAATCAAGTAAGTAATTTCAAAAACTAATGTAAGGCACATTTTTAATGAAATGTTTGCTACGCAAACAAGTAGAATAAAAGTTGAAGCCATCTAACATCTCAAAAGGCAAAATATTACCCTTTTGTTAAAAAGAGGTCATGGATACTAAATAAAATGTGTAATAAACTGAATAACGTATTTTTAATTTGAGTTCCCACAGATTTATATTTTGTAGTGCTTTTACTCACTAAAATTATGTAATGGTTTTGTCTGTTACTGAGTGATTAGCATAGTAATTTAAACAATGAAACTATACATTTTTTAAGGATAAAGCAGAAATAGGGGTAAGAAAAAATAGAAGTAATTATTGTTAAGAAAAAAATTAGCATAAGCACCATTCCCCATTTAAGACGAAATAAGTCATAAGCCCGTGAGAATGTTACAAAACAATCGCGAATAATGACTTTTAGTACTTGAAAAATAATTGTTCGAATAAACAAATTTCTGATTAACCATGCCAAACAAAAATGACATGATAATCTGTACCGCTTGTTTGGAGTTGATGGAAGTACTACACCAAACTGAACGAACAAATACGATGGAAAACACGCATTTATTAATATTGTAGTATTGCAGTTCAAAAGATTAAATATGCACACAAGCTTACTGCGAAAAGCATAGATTTCTATACCATAACGGTTGTCACTGTTTGATCTTTTACTACGCTGGCAATCGATTGTAAAGGATTCATATTCATGCTTACAGTGGTCTTCTATTTTTATTTCGGGGAAACTCTGTTTGAAGAATCATATATTTTTCGCAGATTTCATCGTATTTGTTCTTAGAATAACTAATAAAATATCTTGAAAACTCACTATTATGTAAAAATATATTAAAAGGATACATTAAATTTTTTTTTTCTTCTGCATTAGAATATATTGAAATTTCACTGTAAATTTGTGTTTTGTCTCTAAAGCAATTTTAAACCTTGAATTTTATAGAAGTAAAAGCATTTTGTCTTAATGAATCTTAGTATTTAACTGCTTTTTAATTTTATATTTATGCATCATTGAACATTTTTATAAAATTTTCAAGAGCCCTATATAAGTTAAACTTTTGCACATTTTAGAATCTCAATTTAATAATCCAAAATTCATCTATTTTTTAATTTAGCAAAACTAGAACAAGTGGTTGTTATCGTTTATGACATTCATCACTTTGTAGCTTTGAAAAAATAAATGGAAAGAAGTCATGAAGAATGAAAAGTATAGCTTAGAAGAAGTATTTTAATAAATTAATAAAATAAAAATTAGAAACTCTTTAACTTCAAGCTGCATACACTTTAGTTGTATTTTTTCCTGTTCTCTCTACAGTGTTGAATAATGAATTTTCTAATGATAATCAAGGAAAAATCCAATCAAAAGTGATCAATCCTCATGCTATTCAGAGTCAATAGTGTATCAGCTACTTAAGCAATCAGTGTTTCCACTTTTATCAATAATTATTGCATTAAACAGCTATCTATTCAATTTGCCAACTTTGTTGTTTTACAGATAACTTAGCACATTCACTGGCACTTAAGGTATGATGAAAAACGTTTCAGAACTCCTTCAGCATTCCTTCTTTTGCATGACTGTTTTCTAACTTTTGTCTTTATAGTTTTGAATTTTTCATCTATAATTCTTTAACAATAATTTAAGACAGTGCTTTATCTTTGTAAAATCGTGCATCGTTTTCAGCCGTATCATCTATATTTAGCACTGGTAAATCTACTTCAAGGAGTTTGATCTACATTAGTTTGACTGAAAAAGTCATTAAAAGGATCACGTTTTCATGAATTTTTCATCATTTTACATTCATAAGTGCAGCAGCTTCTTCCTCATAAGGATAATCAATAACAATTAATAATTTACTTAGCAGATGCAACAAAAAAGGATGAAAACACCAATGAATGTGATGCTCATAAATTAATTTGGACTGAAGAAAGTAGTCTGAATCTGAAGAGAATTGGAAAAAGATGAAACAAACAAAAACTGTCGATATGTTCATACTTGGTAATTAAATTTTCAACGCTTTACACAAGTTTTATGGCAAGTGTTAGTATTTTGTAGAAGCGTTCTGAATAGTGTAAATATGTGAAATAATCAAAACACATAGACGCTTTTGTTTCGTTCACGGATTTTCT
The DNA here is from genome assembly GCA_900618365.1 of Thelazia callipaeda. Taxonomy (NCBI): domain Eukaryota; kingdom Metazoa; phylum Nematoda; class Chromadorea; order Rhabditida; family Thelaziidae; genus Thelazia; species Thelazia callipaeda. The sequence continues at coordinate 21,435 of UYYF01004473.1, forward strand.
ATCTCATCACGAGCTATGTAATTGCTATCAAATATTGCTTAATCACACTCATGCTTTTTATCAATGCTTTGCTAATGCTATCTAGGATTGGTAGCTTCAGTTTTTTTATTTTTTTATTTATTCCGCAAAAAATGTGTGCTATTGAAAGCTAGAGGCAAAATATTTGACAATTTGTTCACTTAAGAAAAAGTTTCACTTTTTCTGTCAAGCAAAGCGGTGCTATAACTAAATTATTTTTTGATGTTTCATCTTTAGTATTCATTTCTTTATAATTTGAAAATATTTCGTTTCAAAAAAAAAATAAATGAATTCAGTTTTCGACCTTTTTCATCCACTTAATGAACAATCCTTCAAAAATTCTGCATTTGTAATTCAAAATTATTTCCTAGGACTGATTGAAACTCGTTCACGTGCTCTACATCACTAATGCTGATCACATTAAATCCGTTTATCGCATTACATTAAGTCAATTACATAATTGGATTGAAACAAGTAAAAGCTGTTTATCAAAGTATGATGCTGTAAACACTAATTTATAGTTACAATGAGAAAGTTTAAGGAACACAAAACTGTAACTGCAAACAGTATTTGTCAAAAAAGGTTAATTTATTAGTTTTTCGAACAATAATTTCATAATAATAAATTTAATAAAAAAAATAATAATAAATAATTAATAACAATAAATAATAATAACTAATTTAATAATAATATTATTATTTATAATAATAATAAATAATAATAATGACATTAATGTATAATAAAAGAGTTTGAATACAATGAAAAAAGAAGCCATAAAAAAAAGGAAAAGTACTGAACTGTCAAATGATGGATAAAGAAAGTAAAGAATCAAGATTTTCATTTCTTTTGCATCGTTAAATTGAGCTACTAAAGATCATTAATATAAATAATGTGGCGTGCGAAAATCGCTGGTACTGTTTCAAATATATCAGCCTGTAAATATATTTTTGCATATTTTGGACTTGGTTGCTATCACTATATTTGTGAATGTATAGATAGATAGATAGACAGATGGGATAGATAGATTGATTGACTGATGTGTAGTTCTTGAATGTTATAATTTATATGCTTGAAAAAAGTACAAGGTTACAAAAAAGGTAAAGAATGCAAGGAATACTGCTGTTGCTGCTATTGTTATGCTGCTGTGCTATTTTTGTTGTATGCTATGACACCAGGCAGTAATGATGGGTCACTGGGCTGGCCAATTTTTCAATCCAACTTTTACTAATGCCATGTATTATCATACGGACACAGTACCGGAAGTGTTCACGGTCATCAGTGGGCCCTTCTTTTGCATACATTTTGCATCATCCATAATGGAAATGCATTCAGAAAACCAACTTATTCATATCTTTTCATATTTATGATAATTTGAGATCATTTCGTTTCATTTCTCGCACTGCAAATTCGTCCTCATTCTCTCCTTTTCTCTATTGCGTGTTCATGAGCTTGTAGGATTTGCTCTATCGCTCTTTGTCTCTTCATTATGAACCATTGGTCCATTTCACATCATCACGTTATCGTAATTTTGTTGTCATCAACTTAGTTTCGCATGTTTATTTTCGTGCTATGCAATCACAGTTGATGACATTTACACGGCTGACCACGCACTACAAGAAGGACTCTTCATATTTTATTGAGTTTCTTGTACAGAGAAAGATGCCCACTGACTCAGAAGTCTTCAGTGAATCATTGATATTAATGCTTATTTAGGTGAAGCTTGAGTAAGAAAGTCAAAGTGTGTAACTTTAATATTGCTTGCTCATGACTGATTTGAGAACTAATTCTTTTATAATCACACTGTAATGTTAAAAACCCCATCATACCTTACTAAGTTTCATGAGTTCCCACTTTATCTATCCACTAATAATAGCTAAAAATTTGCGTTACAAAATTCAGTATTTATAATTCTTCACTGAAACTAGCACAAGTTATTTCTCCTGCCAACTAAAGTTTCAGAAATCATCCACTGCACCCAAAGAACACTCATTGAAACTGGACTATGAATAAATTGTGCAGATTTAATAAAATTCCTCACTAATAATTTTGGATTGCTGATTTACTTATTTATTAAATTTGAGAATTTGTTTTTTCTTCGTTTTTTTCTTTATTTTCAGTCGATGTTAGACCGTAGCTAATTTTGAGTAAAATGCTAGTTAAGTATTCAAATAAAGATAATGTTATTTTAGTTAAAGGACTTGATTATCGGAATCTTAAATTTATCCAAAGTTAATCTTTCGAAAAGTTCAAGATATTTTTTCTATCCACCATATCGTTAGGGAATACTGATGAACTTTAAACGAGAAAAAGAAGTTTTTTGTTTCAAATAAATGAAGTATTACGGTAAAAGGAGCAATATTTCACGCCAACACTTCGTAAGATCTGCAAAAGATTTATGGATGAAATAAATTCCTTGCGAGTCTTTTCAGCGCTTTATGTCGTTACTACCGCCACTTTAAAATCATTTTCTTGTAAGTAATAAACATTTGCTAGTATTTTGGCCCAAAAAATATCGTGAGTTGCGAAAGCAAAAATCTGGCAAAATTAGGCATTAACGTTAGATGATCGTATTAGCTAATTTAGTCACAATCAATTTTTTACCAACTAAGAACCTCTTTTTAAATGATTGATCTGTAAGCAGTGGTTTCAATTTCCTTTCTGATTGAATATAGTGTAGGAAGTAAAAGAAAAGTGATTAGAAAAATGTTCATTTAAAACTAACGCTCTTAACTTCTTCATCAAGAAACTCAATGGTTTATTTAGAGTTCCAATAGCAAACTGCGGAAATAGTCAAATGGTCATTTAGTTACAATTACATAAATGACAATTTATGAGATATCAAACTGGAATTTGTCGTAAATTGAGTATTTATGAAACTAAGCAGATTCATACTAAACAAAAAACTATCACATAAATTAATGACTTATTACCAACAATGGTGACTTATAAGGTGATTATCGCTGTCAGTATTTTATTAGTAACAGCATTGTGCCTAAAAATAATTTATTACTTTAGTATTTATGCTTGTTTATTTTGAATAAGAGGTATATTCTGTAGTTGAAAGTGATAAGGATTTTTTCGTCTTTCTATATTCATTCCATTGATTTTTTATGTGTACTTTATTTCTTTAATTATAAGGTACCTGTACTAATCTGCATGAAGAGTCATCAAACATAATTGAACAAGAAAAACGTGCCAAGTAGTGCTTGATCAAACTGCAACATAGTATATTGCTAATAATAAAGTCAGCAACAAAGAAACGTGGTATAGAATTGAATATTAAGCTGTAATATTTATTTCTCACTTACTTTTATTTGCATTAGTTATTCCTATACGCATGCAAGTCAAACTATTCTTTATCATCAGGTTACTGTGATTATGACATGAATTTTTAAATCGTCTCTTTTGTACATGTACCATGTTGTATTAGTGGAAAATCATCTTACTATTATTTGTTCCTTCCGTCCTGTTTTTCATTCTCGAAATTCTTTTTTTATCATTCGTTGGTACCTCACTTTGTTCATTTTAGAAAATGTGATAATGCAAAAATATTTATTAGCAGTCGTATATGTATGTGATGCTTGTTAAAAAGAGTGACAGTCAAGATGAAGTAGAACTGATCATGGTAAGCAAACGAAAATGAATTAAATCATAATTCTTATTTAATAAAAATTAAATTTTTGATCTATTAAAATCTGTACTTTGGAATCATATGACATTACTTTAGTAAAATTTTCATTTCTATGCTATTAACGAAATATATAGCACCTTTTCTTCTGGCTCACCAAGCTGACCAATTATTAAAATGATTTTGTTGAAAAACTTTCATCTTTGTCCTATATAAACATAGCAACGATTTCAGACCGTAAAGGCGGAAAATATGTTTCATATTTTGCTTAACTCATTTTTCCTCTCGTTTGAAATTTTCCATTCATACTCTTTTATTTATTCCTCTTATGCTCAGTTAAGCTTTAGTGAATTTTGCTTAGTAGAATATCTGCTCCCTAATAAAAATATCTATGATAAAATATGCTGCTCTTGGTTACAACTTTAAATTCAGTGTACAAGCTAGCTCACTTCACCCACTAGTGAAAAGCTTTGTCTGACTAATTACGATAAATCAAGTTTATTATGCTTTTTTGTTCAGCTCTTAAAGGAATTTATCCAGTTAAAGAGATTGGAGATAATTTTTATCACTTTCAAAGAGATCAGTTTTCTTCATCAAAATTTTTAAATATCTTTTATAGCAAACTTGAAATGCAGTTGTATTAAAGTCGTAGGATAGAGATAATAACAATGTTGTTTGAAACACAAAAATTTTGTACTAAGCTTTTTTGAATTTCAGATCAAGCGATCTTAATGCAGTTTATTGTTTGTATTTGGGAACTCAAAATCCCGTAATTATATCTCTTGCCCTCTCGTCTTTTTTCTTTATTTAACCTTATATTCTCATTTTACTGTTCATATTATTGTTTAGCAAAAGGCAAAACTCACCTTCAAAATTGCTTTGAATTTCCGTTGTCCACGCAGCTATTGTTTCTCTCTGTCTCTCTGAATAACCATCACACACTACCAACACTTGCATAGTTATAATCCTATTTAATGATATATGCTTGATGTTTTCTGAACTAATATGATTGTATACTGCCAGTTTAATCATCCCATGCAGTAAACATCAAAGTATAACTGTCGGAATGAATGCTAAGCAATAAGTTTTGCTGCAGTAAGAGAAAATTACAAATATGCAAAATGACAAACTTTATTTGAAGACGTTGAAATGTTGAACTAAATTAGTACTTTATTCATATTGCTATAATCTTAAGTTGAATCAAACATTAAATTTCTATTCAGAAACTTAGACGATTAACTGAGGTTAGCTTATATTTGGATGCTGAGGAATAGTAATGGCTTTGAATTATAAAGAACTACCCGGAATGAATACAAAAATTTGATTGGTATCACATTTGAAATAAACATTCTTCTACGATATTTACCATTTGTTAAAAATAATTCAGTTCATAAATAACTGTAGCAAAGATTCACTTTTAAAGAATTTGGGAACATTTGACAAATTTTTTTCAGTCGATTCATAAATGTTGCAACTAATATAATGCTTCACCATTCTAATTTTCGCGAGACACTTTATTGTATAAACATGTTTACAGTTCTTATTAGTTTCATAGCGATGAACTTTAAGAATAGTGACACCAGTTGACAAAAGATAATAACATGGTTAAAATCCAGCTATGTCACTTATCTCTTACATCATTGTTAATTTGATATGAATTATATCTGAACTATTCAAATTCCATATTTTTGGTTGACCAAATATTAAGAAAAAAAAGAGACTGCCTTGAAGTTTTAATGTTTTTGTTTACCTAAAGCAGAAAAAAATGCCGTTGCTTTGAATGTATTGCATTGAAACTTTGAAGAGAACTGTTCCCATTTGCTATTGCAGCACAATATGTTTCCAAATTATAATTAAAAATTGGAATGGGAAATGATAAATGTTGAAATGTGCATATATTTCATTTTTAAAAAGATATAGAGATGAGCAATCTAATGAAGTAGCATTTTTACACTTAAACTGCACACCAAAAGTATATTCGTTTTCATTGCAAAATGCGATGATAGATGTTATGTTGCTTTAAGTCCATCCATCCCGCAAATGTAATTAGAAATAATTAGATATTTTATCCTGATGGTATGATAAAGTAAGAGATCTATTGTTGAATATGATTAAGCTACTTAACATAGTATTGCAAAATAATTCATAGTAATTATTCATTCTACTTTCAGTGTTTCGAAAAACAACATTTAGAGTTTCATGGCTAATAAGCTAACCTTACTGATTACTGCTGCATGTATAGGCAGCTCAGTATGCCGTATCGTAACTAAAGAAATATAAATGAAACACTACGGGGTTAAGTCAGTACCTAAAGAAATTAAGTCTCGAGAATATTCAAAAAAGTATCAAATAAATGCACTGCAAGTTGTCGTAAATAAAAAAAAAATTATTCAAAATTTAACTCATTAAGTTACAAGATAATCAGACACATGGTTTTGTAAATTAACTGATTATAAAATTTATACATTTCAAAATTAAATTATATAGTAAGAAGCAGTAGTGTTTGAAAAAAGTTTCAAATGATTCTAGCTAATATCTCGTAACAAAAATTTTGCATATTTATTTACAGACGAGAGACTGCAAATAGTGAACATCGATTTATGGGTGAAGTATTATAAGTTTAGTTGACATAAATTGCACGTTCAATTTTACTGTGCTGATTTTAAAAATGGTATGATTTTTTATGCTGCAAGTACTTTAAGGTTTCTACGTTATTGTTTAGTGTAACAATGTAATTCATTTTCATGAACTCGAGGGGATACTCTAATTATCGAATAAATCTACGAGTCCTAGTTAAATAAATCTACGAATTCTAGTTCAATCAACTCAAATTTTCAAATCATGCAAATAACTTTTGATTTCAGTACAGTTTCAAATCTTTATATTATGTTTAGCAGAAGAAATTAATTACGAAATTTCAAGCGTGCTTCAGTCAAAATATTTACATTAAAACTGCATGCTCTTTAAATGCCTGAAAAATTTTCCAGGAATTCCACTTTTATTCAATATTATCACTAAATTTTGATGTAGAGAAATCATCACTAACTTTTTATTAGACAGACGAGAAAGTGGTACTATGTTTGAGCTATGACATGTCATATTAAATACAAAGCAACATTTTATCGAATATTGAAATTCAGTTTGTAAATATACGTTTTTCATTGTCATTGTTAATAATAAAATACTTTAGCTGATGAGGCGTCAGGTTTACTGCTGTTTGAAGAAAAATTTGAAATATACTTTCAATGGGTAAGTAAATAATAACGACTTTGCATCATAATTCATTTTTTCTCTCATTCATTCATTCATTCATTCATTTTTTTCGATCAATTTTCTTCCTTGCAGCAGAAACACTTTTCAGTGAATTTCTTTTAAGAGAACTGATCAAAGTCATGAAACCTTCACTAGCACTTGGAAATAAATGCGTTATTTCATCACTGAAACTTCTACTGATTGAGTCTATTGGATCATACTTTTCTTATTTCCAGTAAAATATTCATAATTTGAAATGACGCAGTTAATTATATCACTGGCAACATATTTTATAGTTTTTCTAACAGTTTTCTTGCCAATCAATAAATTCAAAAAACTGCAAGTACTATCCATACAGTTTTCAATAAATTCATTTTAAAAGCGTTAGAAAAAGTTCCACTAATCTGCTTTTGACCCGTTCTTGACCCATTTTATTCCAACTGATAACATTTTAAACAAAATATCCAAATGGGGATATCGTTTAGCTTTATTCTAATCTCTTACTGTAGAAGCCATGAGCGACCAAAATTTATAAAGTGCTCCTTCCTTTTATTTTGAAATTTCTACTCAAAGCATATCCTGATATTTTACTGGAGAATTAAGCGATCCCATATTTACTTAGGCATAAGGGTAAATTTTGATTCTGAAAACTGTTTTTGGACCATTTTTCTTGGAAATTCGGTTTTCCAAATTCAGAAGATTATTCTTTTGAAGAAAAAAAGCTTTCTCAAAAGCCAAAATACATAGTTTAAACGCCAAATACATAGTTCAGACGTTAATCAAGCAAGTATTATTGTTTGGCATGGCTCATAATCCTAGTTTTGATTCCAAATGTTACTGTTTTTATGGTTTGTACCGCTCTACACATGAATTTGCGACTACAAATCAAAAATAACAAGAAAAGGAAACATTTACTTTTCCAGAAAGTCACAAAAAGTTAGATATTTAAATATGAACCGCTTACTTTAAATAACTTAAAACAAATACATCCTGACTACGTATAGTTACAGAAATGAGTTACACTGAAAATATATTTATTCATAGAAAAATATCTAAGAAAATTTCGAACAAAAAAAATTAAACAACATTTTTAGCGTTAGAAAACTGTCATTAAACTATCTTATCATTATTAAGTACAATTTTTGAAATTTTTTGATCGAATCTCACAAAATAAAACTCTGGTAACTAGTAATTTACAAACAGTTGGTCAAAGAATTAGGAGTGAGAATTGAAATATTTTGTTTACTGCTTTGGAAGCAGTAAAGTGCGATAAAAATGTAGAATTAATTTGCTTAACTCTGTGATTTTGGTCTAAGTAAAAGTATAACTGAACGTGACTTCAGACTCCTATACGTCAAACGAAATATCCGAAATATCACTCAAGAGCTAATTTTCAATAAGGATTTCACGATGCATTCACAATTATCTAGCCATTCTTCATTTTTTGCATCAAATGCACTTTTGTGCTACCAAAAACGTGAATCAGGAATAGAAAGCAATGAAAATCGTGCAACAGAGTATCATTTTGGTAGGTGAATCCACATTCTTTTCTTACGCACCTGTATCGCTTTTTTTGATTACCAGTAAATTTAAAACTATTAGTATTTGAAGTTTTTCATTTTGACTTGAATGAATTTTCAAAATTCAGAACGGTTATTAATTAGTTCAAAGAGATATCGGGCTTTACACTTTTTTATGTCTTTAAAGTATTTATAAGAAAGCTAAGTTAATGAACACTTTAAAAAAATTAATGAAAAATATGATTTGAGGATTAAAGATAAGTAAGAATACTTGATATTTCAGTCCATTGTTGTGAATGAGAACTTAGCAAAAGTTGAAAAGTCAGTAGGAACGAAGAAAAGGAACTAAGAAAGATGTAAAAAATACAGCAATAATCACTGTGAGACAAAAGTTGACTGTTTCTGTTATTAAATACTTTTTAATTGATGAGAAAAAATCAACAAAGTTAATAAATCGACTTCCAAAATCAGTTGTGAATTTTTTTCCTAGCCATAAAGTGAATGCGGAACTGGAATGATGATTGTGTTAAATGAATGAAACTGTTGGCATTCATGATGGCAATAACAGCATGTATGTTTGAAATTTTCGCTACAAATAGTAATGATAAATGTTAGTTTAATATGATTCCCAGATGACCTCAGTCAGTCAGTGCTGCAAAGAAGGATGGTTATTATGACTATTAGTTTTCCATGCTAAGCAACGTGTCCCACTGCTAAAAATTTCTAAGAAAATAAAAGACTTGTCTCTTAGAAATATTATTAAAAATGGACACTGAATAAAAGAAAAAAGGATGAAAACCTTGAAAATGAATTGTCGGCTTGGAATAATAAATGCAAAATGAAAGCATTTCGAATAACAAGCGTGTTTGGCATGAGGGCCTTCCTATTTTGTTTATTATTTATTAATTATTTATCTGTATATCTGGATCTGTTTATTCAACGAAATAGAACGAGCACAATATTTGTAACTATCATGATCACTACTGCATTACTATTTGGTATCTATTAAATTCCACGAAAAAATCATTGACAGATTGAAGTGACTTTTTCTTTTGTTCCAAATTTCTTTGTATTTAAAATAATTTTCTTCTCAATATTTTATTTCTAAATTATGTCAAATAGAGAGAGTACATTGCTTATTCTCTTCTGCAAGATCATTTTAGAAGTGAAAATGCTAAAAGAAACAGGAAATCATGAAAACGAGTCTTTAACTAGATTTTCATTAATTAACAGGAAAAAGGACATAATTGAGGGATGTATTCTGCAAAGAAAGGATTTTATGAGCGTTGTGAGTGTGCAATACAAAAAAAAATCACTGTGTAATAGTTATGAATGATAACTATCATTTTGCTCTGCTGGAGTTGAAAACAAGCTGGTTTGGTTCAGTTACTGCTATTCATCCTAATTCTTAGTTTAGCAACATACTCACTCACTGAAACATAGCTTTTAATTGTAAAAATATCTGCTTGCTGTACAACACAATTCTCATCATGTGGCATTTTGTTCATGATGATAATTTTCATTTTGGATCACATGTGATATACAGCTAGAAGGTAATCTGAAAAATTGAGACCTCTAAATGGCAAAATATGTCACTTAATAAGTGACATATTTTGCCATTTAGTGTTACCTACATATATCTGCATGTAATTTATCTCAATTACAATTATTGTGTTATTTGCATAATCTTACTTTAAAGTGCTACCAAAGCAAAATGCTTATTTTATCCATTTATACCACTGAATTTTTCTCCACAAAATACTCAAACTGGACACTGATATGAAAATTCAATTTTTTTACATGATATTCAGGATCTAAAAATTACAGAGCTCGGATCGTCTGTAAAGAACAGTATCAATGAATTAAATAATATGCCTTCAGTAAGTACGATCAACGCTGAGTTTAATGATCCACGTCATTTGAATATTTCCAATCATCTACCACTTCTTGGCAAAGGTATATCATATAAGTCTTGGAGCAGTTTTAATTCTCATAATAAATAAATTTCATTTTTTTTTTTTGAAAAACTTTATTTTTACGTCATTCTAAAATAATATTGTATATTCAGGAAAAAATGTTGTGTGATTACTTCATTTAATTTTTAGATATTTTAAGACATCTAAACGTATATTTCTGAAAGAGCCAGAAAAAAATGATTTTAGCAGTATTATTATTGTTTTTGTTAGCATTGTGTAGAGTATGCGGTAAAAGTTAAATAATTTCAGAAGCTAAAGAAGCAGCATTATCGAGACATTTGCCAACCACTGTCAATTATGTCTGTGATAGTAATCCCATCATTACCCAGTTTACTCATCGTTATCATTATCACTGTCACAATCATAATTATCAGCTTCAACATGATCAGAAGTACAGAAATGATAAGTGGAATTCAGAAAGATACTCTCTGTATGGACGACATGCTTTACACAGTTATGTGCAGCATTTAGCGTCAAATGAGTCCATGTCATCTCCATCTAATTCTAAAACAGAAGTGGAATGCAGTCAACCACCATCGTTGACATTGCCCGGTCTTACTGGTATAAATATGATTTACTTTAAGTTTTTCTTGCATAGGTTCACAAATTTAATGAGCAGTAACGGCACATGATTTGCTGAATTTCATTGTAGACCGGGGTAATACCTTTCATCGTTTAAGGTTATTGAAGTTGTCGAAAGTTTTGTCCGATTTGAGAAATTTTCTCAATTTTTGCTGTGTTATTTTTACAGGTGAGGTACCGAAATCAATTGTTTTAAAAAAAATTTGATTGGGAAAAGAAAGATGGATTCTATTAGAACTTTGTTTATTTGTACGTAAGAATGATCTTGCTTTTTTAAATACAGTTTATTTCTCTAGCACTTTTACTATTGAAATTTTATAACACTTTAACTGTTGAAATAGTTTTATTTATTTTATGCAGCATTGGTGAATAGATCTGCATTAGCGGATGTACAAATATGATACAGGAATCTGATGTTTCTCAGGTCCGATACAACTGTGGCAATTTTTATTGGAACTTTTAATGACTGAGTCTACAAATTCATGCATTGCTTGGACTGGCGATGGATGGGAATTCAAACTAAATGACCCTGACGAGGTAGCTCGTAAATGGGGCATTCGTAAAAATAAGCCAAAGGTTATTTTTCAATAACTTAAAAACTGTATCAAAAAATGTTTTTATGAGAATTTATCACATAGGGGATTATATCTTGCTCTACAGATGAATTATGAGAAGCTTTCCCGTGGTTTGAGATATTACTATGACAAAAATATCATTCATAAAACGCCCGGTAAAAGATACGTGTATCGATTTGTATGTGATCTCACCTCTGTGTTGCAAATGTCCTCTGAGCAAATTCGCAGAAAAATGCAGCCGAAACCCGAACTTGAACAGTAATTTCTTATGATTTCCTTTGTTTCGTTTAATTCATGCGTGAAATAATAGTTTTGTGCTCAAAAACGTTTTAATTTATATTATGAAGTGCTTGTAAGCGTAGTTTTTCTTTAGCATACTAAACATTCATGGAAATTTTTTCGATACAGCAAGATTATTTTATTCAAAGCACAATGAAGTGTGGAAAAATAAAAAATCAGTTCATTTTACTTTGTTTTAGTCAGACCATCTCATTTTTCGAACCCCAAACAATTCACTGAAGGCAAAATATTTCACATATTTGAATAGCGAAAAAAACCTGCAAATTAATTTTGTAGTGAATTATGTTGCATGCAGACTAGTGGTTTAAGAAATGTTTCTCCCTGATCTATTTATAATTTTTTCTAGCCTGATTGGACATTTTTGGAAGATTTAAAATGAAAATACCAAAATGATCCCACTATCAATGACGTGAATGAAAGATAAAAGTTTGTTTCCATTTCATCCATTGCCTTTCTTGTCTTTTTTCTGAATTGTGCCTTTGTGTGATTTTATTGATGTTGGTTTTTATTCTACGTAATGCTCACCAAACCCTGGTTTGAGTCCACTTTTTGCTGTCCTTACTGATTGCAAAGTGAAAATGAAGACTTCTTTTTATACGAATTAATTGAATTTAATAGCGATTGGAAGAACTCTGAAAATTCAGCACACTTGTATCTAGCATTTTATAATTTACTAATTTTGAAATCGAGTTAGTTGAGAATTGTTGTAAGCTCTAAAACAGATTCAGATGATTCCGTAATTCTGATATTTAGGGCTATTTTTAAAATGTATGTTTTAGAGATTATTATGGATAATGACTTTTACATTGTCCCGCATTTTGGTTTTTTTAGGTATTTTTGATGATCAAAATGTGTAAAGAAAGTGTTTCTTTGTTAAATGTACTAATCATTATTTGGATTCGATGAAGTGCAAACAGATCACATCAAAACAATAACTATTCTCACTGTACTTTTTAGATCTTTCAATACCGGTAGATCTCATATTAATAATTATTTCTCATCCAAAACTACGATTTCTCTATTTTAATATCAAAAACCAATTACGTCGTATTTGCACTTACCAAATGGACGAACAACAGATTTTTCGCATGCAGTCACAGCTTACGTCCTACTTATTACCTTGTAATAATTGGTAGTTTCGGCAGTGGAAAAACTTATCATAATTAGATACTAATGTCAGCACCAATATGATAAGATGGTAATTTTGTCAATATTATGTAGTTGTCATCAGTATTTGACCGCATCTTTTGTGCTGAGAAATAATTTTTTTTCTTGCAGTAGTACACTATACACCATAAAGTTTCTCTCTATACGAGTGTGGAAGAAAAAATTGCTGTACTTTCAAATCCTTATGTGCAACTGATTTACGCATTTACCTTATCATATCAAGTAAAAACTTTGATAAAAGTGTACTTGACAAAAAGTTGGGTCTTCCAATTTGTAAAAGAAAAGTTAAACCCCTGAAAAGTATTGTATCAGTCTGTAAAGAATACAGGATTACTGAAAATTACTGAAAAAAAAGAACCTTTTCAAGGAAAGTAAAAATAAAGTTAATATTGATGTCTAGGTATTCAGTTTCTTGGTAGGTTTATTTCTGTTCTTTGCATTAAATACAGGAGTAAAATTACGGATTCATCTCCAGTGTAAAGAATTTTTGGAATCTTCTCTTCCTTCAACTTTATTTTGAAAATAAAGATGAAGAAAAAATATTATTTCTTCTAAATTATTCATTGTTTCCTGCTTTTAAGATTAGTTCGACATCTTGACCTGGGTATAGGTCAAGTATTAAATTTTCACGCTGTGGGAAACTATTTGACCTCACATTTTTCTTTTCCTAAAACAGGAAAGCAACTTTATAAATCAAGTGCAGAAAAGAGAAACAGAACAAATGAAGGATAATTTATTGAATGATGTATAACAGAGTATCACAGCTCCATTACATTTAACTAACTTTATTTTTACACTAGCATTAGATATACCTCATACAACAAAAATCCAAATTGTACACTGTACCAAATTCGCTTTTTTCCAGTTTTTCGAATTTAGTACACAAGACTTATGAATTTAACACAGTTTCAAGCTTTTCTTGGCTGCCTTAACAACATGATCCCCAGTTGGAAAAGCATATGGTTCCACAGCTTCTGCGTATGGAGTTGGGATATCCACACCAGTAACACGCTGGATTGGTGCTTTTAAGGTATCAAACACATCCGATTCAGTCACCCAAAATTTGAAAATAAGCCAACAATTATCTATCATGAATTCGATTTCACTAATAACTGAGAAAAAAGAAATAGTCATGGATGCTACTGTAAGTTGATAAAGAATTCTAAAGTACTTAAGTAAGTGGCTTCATAACTCTTATAATTACTCCTAAATAGAATATAGCTGTTCTCTGCTAGTTTTAGGTTATTTTAAAATAATTTGAATTGTTTCTGATCATTTTATTTCACTGACAACAGCTTCGAATACAGTTACTCACCAAATTTAACAATAATTATTCGAAAAATGAAATAAAATAAAACTGCTGTTATTATTAGCATGCATGGATCTTTTGACACTAAATTTTGTCCAGCAATTCATCTTACCTGCGCACTAATTTCGGCACCAATGTTACAGAATGGCCATCCAACTTCTACGGTTACTAAATGGTGTGTTTTCTTCACTGAGTTCTTGATGCAGTCAATGTCCATTGGACGTAAGGTGCGCAAATTTATCAACTAAAAGCAACAACTATTTTTTAAAGTTCAAACTTTAATCATATTAATACTTGAGTATCACATTTACGGAGAATTTCATGCAAATTCATTTGAATATGATGGTTAACTCTTAACACATTTAATTACATCATTCAAAAATACTAACAAGGAACCTCTGCTTTAATTCCTTCCTTGGCTAACTTTTCAACCCCATCAAACGCCTGGGTCATCGCTTTACCGTAAGAAACAATGGTGACATCATTTCCCGGAACTTCGATTTTCGCTTTTCCAATCGGAATTATAAAATCTGGTGATAATACTTGGGGTGACACGGGAAACGACCGGCCGTATAAAATTTCATCTTCCAGCACCACTACTACAAATTTATTAAAGAGTCAATACCACAAATATCAGTCCAAAATAATAATATCAAAATTAATCAAATTAAGAACCTGGGTTATCATCTCGAATTGCAGATTTTAAGAGTCCTTTTGCATCTTCTGAATTATATGGGATGACAACCTGAAATATCTCTTTTAAAGAATATATTTTGAAATTTAGTAAAGCAGAGTTATCATTATGCAGCCATACTGAAAATGAATGTGAAGACTTTATTGAAAATTCCGAAATCACTACAACACGCCATAGTATGTAACTTTATATTTTTTATCTCCGTAATAATAATCTTTGTAGCAGAACCATGTGAGTAAAAAGCAGTCAAAAATCAGAGTTTTAATGTAAATAAAGACTGTGTTTAAAAAAGTTACATGATAAATACGTGCTTTTTTTACAAAATGATAAACGAACTTTTAAGCCGGGACAAAACGCAAACCACGACGAATAATCTTGTGTATGCTGCGCACCAACACCAGGCGTTGGTCCATTCGGTCCACGGAATACAACTGGTACATTAACCTAAAGACAAGTCTTCTGAATTATTTTGCAACGAGATCTGATTAAATTTCTTTTTTCTGGTTCTGTTCGAACAGGATAAGTACATTATAAAATTTTTATAAACGGCATCGTGACTCGCATTAAGAGCAAAAACTCACTCGACCAGATGACATATAATAAGTTTTTGCAGCGCTGTTAATGATATGATCAATGCATTGCATAGAGAAATTAAAAGTCATCATTTCACAGATTGGACGAAGGCCCAAGAAAGCTGCCCCAACCGCTAATCCAGCAAAGCCCATTTCAGAAATGGGTGTATCAATGCAACGTTTCTCGCCGTATTTGTGAAGAATACCTTTTGAACACTGTAGTAATACACAATCTTATAATTGCATGAGAAATCAAATTTGAACAGAGCGGAATATAAATCCGCTATTCAAAAAATTTATCACATAATTGTTAACTCACTGCTCAATTCGTTGGTTATCGAAGAGTGGAATTCAAAGCAACGAAAATAGTTGAATCAAAGTAAAAATTCGTTACGAAAACATCTCCATTTAATTAAAACTCATACCTTTATCAAAAACTCGCATTACGTGAAGCTTACTTTGTAGGCACCTTCATAATGTGCTACTTCCTCGCCCAATAAAAAAACTCGACTGTCACGAGTCATTTCTTCGTCCAAAGCTTGTCGAATTGCTTCTCGAACAAGCAAAGCAGTACTACTAGTTGTCGGAGTAGTTACCAAAGATCGCTTTGAATACATGGGGATGACTCGACTCAGAAGCAATCGACAAACTCGACTTGATTTTGAGGCCATTACTC
>UYYF01004473.1:38598-52683 GCA_900618365.1 Thelazia callipaeda
TGATATGCGAGGCAAATTGAAAAACAGTTGTCAGCTGATTAGAATCGGCAAAATACGAAAAGCATTTCGTGAGAAACATTTGTGCTCATAAAATCGAATCTAACTAGTTAAACAAAACATAATAACATTATCTTATAAAATTTAAAAATCAACATTTATTCATAATAGTGATTAAAACCATTATTCTAATCGACTAATATATTTTTTCAATTAAGATGAAAATTTAATCCTTAACAATTATAAATGTCCATGAAAACAGATTTTTATTAAAGAGTACTATAAATATCTAAACAATTCGAGAATATTTGGAATGTGAAATTTTAGAAAAGTGAAAAAGCTGCCGAAAATGTTTTGCAATTAAGGCAGCATCAGAAACAATTTGCTTAATGTTTTCTCTATGTGCCAAGTATTTGAAATCATAGTTCATTAACATCAGATGATACTACTTATATCTTAAATGAAAATACTTAAACACAATTAATCAAGATAATATTGCTACGTTAGAGGCAAATTGTAATTTTTTCTTTTCATTCAAACCATTCCTGTTTCAAAAACTGAAGACTAGTCACTGAAGCAAAAATGATTGAAATAAAAATTGTAAAGATGGCGGAAAGCTAATGATATAATTCAAAATAGTTTTCAGTTTTCAAAAAGTGAAATATGCAAAGATAAAAACAAGATAAGATATCATTTGCTTGCGTCAGAAACATTTACTAACTACTAAGTTAAAAACGACAAATGAAAACATAGTACACAATCAATACTTTTAAGGGAATATCATAATAAAGGAAGATGAGATTTCCAAAGCGTTGTAGGTTAGAAAATTCCCAAAAAAATGTAAGTTATCAACAAATTAATCATTACTGATTATTTCAGTTTTACGTTTGCTTAAACAGGCGTTATCTAACTGATTTCAGTGTACGTTGAATATGAAAATGTATCATTTACAAAAAAACAAATCAAAAATCAATCCCTTAATAAACAAGACTGCCACAGTTTGGACAGAACCAACAATGAGAATAGACAATTATGACTTAAAATTTTTCCCCAAAATGGACATTTTTTCAAAGCGTAGAATGGGAGCTTTTTCAGAAAAGTAGACAAAATAATAAGTGATCTAGCTAGTATACATGTAATGTCTGGTGAACACTGAATAATACATCTTTTTGGCCACCATACTTTGCTTATGATCCCTACCTAATGACCTAATGAAAGGTTTGAATATTTTAGAGATATTGATCGAAAGCAACTAAAAATACACTGTGTGGAAGAACAACGTACACTTATTGACGTTAGCTACCCATCATCGTAGTTCAACTGCTAATCACATCACAAAAGGTTAGCAAAATTGATTGTTATGTGGATTGTAATTACATAGTACAAGAAATCGATTTCTTTCGGTTTGTTTTACACTAATTTCACAATTTTTTCATAAATCTAAATTTTTTCTTCAAAATCATGCAATTGCTACTCTGGAAGACTGGTCAAGAAATTAAGTTGTTACGAATAATGATAAAAAAATCTGCATCTTTTTATTCATTATCGATAATAATGTATCACTTATTTTTAATAACGATTCATAACTATTATATTAAGTGTAATGCAATGGTTTTTTTAGTGAAACATAATAATCCTTGCTGAAAATTCAAAAATTTATCTGCGTTCAATGCAAGATACAAAAACATTCTATTATAAAGGTTCGAAATAATGGCAGCAAATAATTGGTGATAAATACATATCAGCAAAATCATAAGGTGCTTCTGCTTCTATCAATTTTTTTTGAAAGTACCGCTTTTTTTATAAGAAATTCCAACTTTTATAAAAAAATTTGTGATTTAAAAGTCGATATTTTCAAAGACTGTTCAAAGATAACATTTCAGACTCAAACAAAGAAAAAATTATTGATAACAAGATATAAGTGGAAAAGACTTAGTTTATTGAGAAGATATAAAGTCAAATTTATATATATATATACAAGTAGATTTACGTGTATTTAAAAATAAAGCAGTGTCAAATGCAACAGGCACATGATTTTGTCCATAATACTTGAACAAAAAGAAGCAAACAAGACATTATTCGTTAATCACATGAAGAAAAATCGATGAATTGCTTCTACGTCAGTACTAGCGCAATAATTTTGCTTTCAGTTTTCATACATTCTGTAGATAGATCAAAAACAACAAGTTACTTGCTGCTTGTGTGTTTTAGATTTTTTAAAATTATCGTTAGAATGCACTTAGAAATTTTCTTAAGACTATATGTATATATACATAATTTTTTTAAATATATATATAAACTGAAATTCTTCAAATTTCAGTTTTGAGAAAATAGAAGGAAATTATCATGAACACAAAGCAAAATGGCAAAAAGCTGCGCTTCAACTGTAAGCGATGGATTCCGCAAGAAGGTAACAATACATATGCAAATTTGGGAATTGATATGATCGAATAGTAAACTCAAAATCAAGTCGTCGTTTCATTTTAAACAACGAACGAAATGTCAAAACATATTAGAAAATGAAAAAAAAGAAAAGAAAAACAAAAGAGAACAAGCGAAAAACAGTGTCTTACTTCTATTTTCTACGAAAATTTATTTGTGATGCCTGTTACAATGCTCCGAATTTAGTTCTTCATTATCTACAGTGCCATTTAATTTAGAAGTAGAACTGAAGCCACATTGGTGTAAGTTTTTCCATTGCCATTTATGGCTTATTTCATACCTGCCAAGAATATATTCTGATTCCTTTCAATATTTTCTCCTACTAAATAAAGTAGTAAATACTGATAGCAAATCAAACTTTTTTGATTCGCAATCAAAGAAAATTCCAAATCAAATTTATTACTGTATTACAAAACAGACTACAAGAACTATTAAAGTCCAAACATGCTAACCCAACAAAAAATTTATGTGATTTATAAACTTCCAACACTAGGATGTTTAGTTCTGAACATAATCCAATTTCAAAAAATGAATTTTCTAGTTTTCATTTAGAGCTTATCTCTGCATAAAATGTCAAGCAAGATTTTTGGCGAGATTTTGAAAATAAAATCCTAAGTTCTTACCTTTTCCTGAAGTAAAACTTTTTCTTATGTGCAAGACAGTTTAAAATTTATACTACAAGCATCCTGCACAAATGTCCTAATGTTAATATGTAGAGTGCAAATTGGCATTAATAAATATGGAAATGTGAATTAAATGATAGAAGTCATAAAGAATATCAGAAAGACAAAAAGTGCTCGGTAATACATGGAAAAAATCATGAAATGCATTTTCATCAGGAATCTTCAGATTAGTCTCCAGACAAAAATGAATTTTCGTATCAGCACTTGCAGTCAACGAGTCTCCAAGATGCCGTTTGTGAAAACTGATTAAAGCATAAAATAAAATACTGGACCTCTTTTCATTTTCAATTTTTAAAAGCATTTGATTATCCCTTCTGATACATTGTGATAATTATAATTAGGTCACAATTAAGTAATTTCAGGAGTTGAGAAACATACTGTTTTAAATTCTATTTTTCAAATCATCTTTAAAGTAAAATACCCTGGAAAAAGTAATAAAAAAATTGAAGTACAATCGATTAAATTGAGGAATGTTTTATTCGGTTGATTATTCAAGCAAATCCGTAATTTTTTCGATTCTGTGTCTGCCTGCAGCTAATGCAAGACCAGGCTAGATTCTAGATTCAATTTCAGTCTGAATAGACCGAGTAGGAAAATATTTATTTGAAGCTTTATGTTCAATATGATTTTTTTCCTAATTTTCTTAAATGAAAGCAGTATTTGATATGTTTCATAAATAATTTTACAGAAATCAAAATTACTTGAATGACTGCAATACATTTATATAAAACAGAGTTAACAATCTGAATTTTTTTTGTTCGATCAAAGCATTTATTTGCTGCTTTAGTATGAATGAAAATTTAGAAACCTTGATCATTTTTGACTGTTGTGAGACTGATAATTCGTGTAGGTGATTCACGAATTTTGTTGTCTCGACTGTTGAAATTGAAAAAAATTTAAGAGAAGCTGTAAGCGATTGCATTTATTCAAAGAAGAAACAGAAACCATTTGTGAGTTGAATTCTTTTGAATAAGATGCTTTTTCAGTATTTATTTCAGTTATGTCGTAATGAGGGATATGCTTTGAAGGGAAAAATATCTCTCATTGACATAATGGGATTAATTAGACTGTCATTTTCAGCTTTCTTAAACAAAACCGAGCTGCAATTAAGAAGTAAAGCTTTTGTATGTTATATGAGCAAAATTAGATTCATTTTGGTGCGTTCTAAATTACAATCAATGTAGGGATTTCATCAAACATAGAGTAAAAATGTATAAAGTCTAAAAGTGTGTTTGAAACATGACTTTTTTGTATTAATTGTGATAAAACTGATCAATTCAAGATTCGTTTACAGACTATCCCAGAATGCTTTTTCATATTTGTTACATCATTCATTCTGTTTTAAACTTGAAGAATTCATTCTACAAAAACTAAAATATCTTTGGTAAATTATAAGCCAAAATAAAATCGCTTTGTCTTTGCATTTCACTGACAAACTAATTTTGCTGAATTGTTTTCGCTTTCATTTCTAAAATTTTAGTCACTGTTATTCTAAACACTGTTCGTTTGACTAATATTGTTTGTCAGGGTCTAAATTGCAGGTGTGAATTCTCGGTAGGGCTTTAATACTGATAATAATATCTGAGAAACTGAAATATTTCAAAGCATCTTTCCTTAAATATCTACTTCTCTTATTTTGCCTTCAAAAAAAATTTTCAAATTATTGTCCCATATTTCAATAAAATGTGAGAAAAATGGTATGATTACTTTGGAAGTGTTAGTGCTTATAATTAACCGATTATATTTTATCAACCTGAAGTTCGAAAAGTTTTTATAATATCATAATTTTACTTTTATCATAATTTCAGAATTTCTAGCTAGAGTTTTCTTGAATTTATTATACAGGTTAGCGGTGTCATAAATATTTTCAGATTTAAAGCGATCTATAAGCGCTTTACCACCAAAAATTTGTAATAATCTTAGAGGAGTATCAAGTTTCTAAAAAACGCATTGCACAAGGTATTTCAACTTTTATGGCAATTACCAGGTAATGCATATGACGGAATTTATGAGAAGATGCTGCATCATTCTCTCTTAAAAAGGCTTCACCGACAAAAGAAAGATATTTTTTATTACAAGTTTTTACAATACATGAATGACAAAATATGACGATGGGAAGCGGAGGATTGCCAGGACAAATACATTAATCATTGAAGGATAAAATGCACATAGATTTAGGTATAAGTTAAAATAAGCTTTAGCAAATCATGCTGTTACTAATAGGATCTATGAAATTGAAGGACATTAATCATTAACAATTAGCAAACATTGTATTCAATTTTCGTCGAAATTACTTTAATCATCTGCAACCAGTTTGACAGAAAAGACCAAAAAACTTATATTTAAAAACAATATTGTTAACTGCAGTAGAATAAATTAGAAAATTTTTGCAAATTTCCATCATCCAAATATTTTCTTATTAACAACTTTTTGGTTTGGGAGAAATATTTCACGATACTTGGTTGTATAGAAAAAAATATTCATAGCCTCACTACAGAGTAGAAATATTTTTGGCAAAGCAAAGTAAGAAACAGAAAACTTCCTTAGAAATTTTTCTGTCACATATTTTCCATCTTAATTATGCATACGTCTCAACAAATGAGCGTATATAATTCGATCCTAAATAAAAATTTCAAAATTTCGACAAAAAACAAGTGAGAATGTTTTTTTACCTTTGTTACATGATTTAATAAATAACTTCTTTAAAGCATTCGACCCTTCATTTTTTTAAGGAGATCTATGGAATCGTTTGAAAAAGGCTGTTCATAAGTTTTGAAAAATTAAGAAGAAAAATATAAAAGTCATAGGTTTGTAATCCAATTTTACAAAGCAGAAATGCTCCAACTTGTATAACTGATTAGTCCTTCATAACCGACCTTGTAATCAGCTTATTTCTATATTCCAGGTATTCATGTTTCAATTACAGTCCGAAAAAATAAATAAAAGTTTGAAAAAAGCAGCTCTTAAGTCAAAAAAATTACGAAGAAAAATATAAAAGACCACTTTTTCATCAATAACAGTTAAATATGAAATCAGTTATTCGAAATAATGATTTTTTCACTCACGTAAAATACTACAGCTGCAATAAAAAATTTTATTGGCGAATGCAGCTTTTGAGTAATGAAAATTGTAATTATCTTGTCTTCATTTACTATCTTATACTATAACATTCACGAATTGGTAATATTAGTTATGAAGTAATATTAGTCCTTAGCTCCAACGTACTAAATATAATGGTACGTTCCTTTAAAAGTTTTTCGCTGCGGATTTTTGTAGTTAAAAAATAATCAAACTCATTAATTTGACCATTTAAAAAAATATTATTCAACCTAAAAAATATACGGAGTAATTTTTTATAAAAAAAAATAATTATATTTTATAATAAGCAGTAAGAGAATCCCCATTTCGGATTAAAAAATTCGTGTTTTAACAAAATTTATTGCTAAAAATAGATCGTACAGTAGGATTGGAGAGGAACTGAATGCCAAAAATAAGTAACACTTTTCAATTCGAAGAACCTGTAATAAATTATATCTGGTTGAGCTCATGAAAATCTAGTTTAAGGAGAATCTATTCCTTCTACTGGCTAGATAATCAATGCAGAAATCAAGTTATTTGGAAGAAAAACAATATATATGCACATCAATGAACATATTCACATTTGAGTAGGAAAATTGGAAGAAAATTCTTCACACTGATAATACTACAAACCAGTTGTGAAAAAATTGCTGAATATTCCATCTTATTCACCACATCTCGTGTCACTTAAGTTTTCTATCAAGCAAAACTTCTTATCAACGTTGGTATTTTATTCAAAATTTCGTCTCCAAATATCAGGATAAAAAATTTTTGATCTCATTTTTACCAGGTCATTTTTTACTGAGCTTCTAATCACTAACATCTCCAAAATACACGCATCTGATTATCTTAATTGCTTACTTCAGAAAATATTTCTTAGAAAAGAGTAGTTTTGTTTTTTACGAAGTATGAAAACATTAATTATGAATTTCATAATGTTAACAAATTTCAGTAACTGGGGCAATTAATACAGTAAAAGAAATCGTTCTTACCTTTTACAATCAGAAATTAACAAAGTTATTGCTGAATCTTCTAATAATGTTAGAAGGGATTTCTCAGTAGAAAGATTTCGAAATATGACCAATTAAGTGTATAAAAGCCGAAGTAAATGCTTTCTCGTTATTCCTTTTACGCAAAGGAAAAAAAAACCACTGTAATTGAAGATTTTGATTAATGTAATTCAAAATTTTCATTTTAAATTCTGTTGTTCATTGAAAAATATGAATGTTCGTTGTTCCAAATAAATTGTATGTTGGAAAACATTCCTTGTTTTATTTCTTCAAGCTTAACTTTTTACTATATAATTACATCATTAAACAACCATTAGTTTCATGAAATCTATGAAAGTCAAAATAAAAAGCAGTTTTTTGTCGACAAGACTAAAACCATCATTTTTTAATGGGAGAATACATCAGTTGCACTAAAGTAAAATTGAAATATTATAAACTAATGAAAGCCAATGTCACTTGCACGATAAAAAAGTATTTCTTCGTACTTGTTTATTCAGGTTTAATTTTACTGAATAAATGTTTTTTCATATTTCCATTATTATGTTGTTTTCCATTTCCTATCAATGTGACGACTGTTGATTGAAATTCTTGGTTTGTTGATCACTAAGGTAATAACTAATTGACCCAATGAATTACTTTTTCAACACCATCATATTTACCTCAAATTGCTTCAAAGTGATGAAAAGCAGTTTCAGTAAATGAAACTGAAGAAACTTTACTACTACTTATTGGTCAGTTATGAATTGTATAATATGGCTACATGTTTTTTCGTACTACCGGGAGAAGATGAAACACGTTTTCGTCGAAGGTTAGAGTAAATTTGTTGATGATAACCGATTTATTTTATCTATAATAACACAGTTTAAGTTAAAAAAACTTATCTGTTTTCATGAAAATCTGTTTAGTAAGTTCCTCAGTATTTTTTTGATAAGAGTAGAATAATCTCACGGACACAAAAACTAAAAAAAAGGAATTCACTGAATTATTTACAGTGTTTTTGAAGTATTTATTACCTTCATTAAAAAGTGAATTAGATTTCTGATAAAAATCAATTATTTGTAGGCATTTAAGAAAGCGTTGGAACCAAGATGATCTCGAGAATTCAAAAGAATTATTACATCGATTTTTTCATCTCTCTGCTGATGCATCCTTGACACCAAAACGTTATTCTAATTCTACTTCTGTACGTAAATGGAAAAGTTGCACGTAAAATAAAATGCATCATGAAGATTCTTGTGAAGAAAAACTCCAGAATATGAGATAAAGGAGATAAAGGAAATTCTTATCCATTTTTAAATTGATATGTGATTCTTTTCAACTAAAATTCCCCATCGATTTAAAAAAAAAATGCTTTTCCTTTTGTTTCACAAGAGGAGGATTCATTCCTTCTTCAAACTTCATTTTTTCTCTTTTATTTTTTACTTTATTTTAGTTTTTTTTCGTAATCGGTGTAAAATGTTCGATAAATAAAGCTGAGACTAGACCAACGTTTACAGTTGTTCTAATTAAAATAAGGTTTTCTAGAAGCCTATAAATTATAAAATAGTTGATCGGACAGAATATGCTGCGAACAAACGGATTCTGAACGATGTTTTTGAAACGGACCTTGTACTCACAACACCTCAAATGCAACGTATCATCCATGATTTTCGAAAAAGTTGCTGTTTTTTCACTTTCGCACTTTATTTTCTGTACCTTTTCCTTAATGGTAAGGAAATGAACTTGATATAATAGAACAACAAAGAGCAATAATGAAGTATTTTCATCCTGATAGTAGCTAAGGTTGAAGCTAAAAACAAAATTCTCATAAAATTTTTATCTTAGAGCGATTGAGAAAATTGCTGAAAAACAAGCGTAAGGCGATTATTGGCGGCACATTTCGTTGGCCACGACAGATTGTCCCATACGTCTTTAAAGATACTGATCGTAACTTTTCAAAATGCTTTAAAAAATTCTTCACGATAATAAATAAACAAAAAACCTTGCAAAGGTTCTGGCTTATTAACTATAGTAGATTTTGACGTTTCTGCTCAAGCTTTATCAGCCTGTAGAATATTTTGAGGCATTTGTTCTCTTACATGATCTTATCAATCGACTTTGTTATTAGCAAACTTTAAAGTTGAAAAACATAGGTGAGTGGCGACAAACAATTCTTAAAGGGATGAGTAAATGGGAAAGAGAAACATGCATAAGTTTTAAGGAGCGTACTGATGAAAAGGACTTCGTGTACATATTTCGAGGAGCAGGGTATTTGATTCATCAGATTCTATTCGTTATTCAGTATATTTTCTAAAAAAAAAAGCTTTAAAATTAACAGTTACAGTCTTGTGCATTTGTGCATTAAGTGCTTACTGCAATTTTTTTAAAAAAACTAGCCTTCAAATATTCAGTAAAATTGGATCTTTGTACAGGTGTTATTCAAGCGTTGGAAGAATAGGTGGCAAACAGTTTACTTCTATTGGTTATGGATGCGAAAGTGTAAGTTTAATTTTGCATTTTATCAATCGTAAGTATGCAAATTAAAAGAAGTTATTCGAAGAATTTTTGCTTTATAGGGTGGCATTGTTGCTCATGAGCTGGGGCACACACTTGGGTTCTGGCATGAACAAAGTCGACCAGATCGTGATAAGTATTTATCCTCTGGAAATTTCTATAATAATTAATTATAAAGAGATGGTCAAATTATTTACTGACATCGCATTTAGGTTCATAAACATCAATGAAGATCATATATTTCCTGGTACCAAAGGAAATTTCGAAATACGGGATGATGCTGCCACCACTGATGTACCTTATGACTTTGGTTCAGTAATGCATTACGGTCCACAGGTTGACTTTAATGCTTCATAACATTTATGCAATTTCTGTTGTTATCGGTTTCTACAAATATAGCAAATGTACTATTTTCCAGGCTTTTACTAATGATTATCACTATGTGACCATCGAAACAAAAGACTATCGGTTTCAGCATACAATTGGTCAAAGGCATGACCTCTCTTTTATTGATATTAAAGAAGCAAATAAAATGTACTGCGCTGGTGAGTTCCACGAAAAATGCATTAAACATAATCAACGTATTCATAATGGCTTGATCTGATGATTACTAATCGACCAATTTTCTGGTTGAGAAGAAGTTGTCAATTATCATATTCTGTAGGCACATTTATTCAAATGATTTATTGAAAAATATTAAATTGTTACTTACTGGAGATAACAGCAATTTTCAAGTTTAATTCAAAAATAGTACCAAACTAATCATCAACACGAGTGAACCAATTTTCAAGATAGATGTAAAGTGAAACTCAACTGCTTGAATGGTGGATACGAAGACCCGAAAAACTGTACTGTTTGCAAGTGTCCTTCAGGAATTGGTGGGATACGTTGTGAAAGCATTCCATTATCTAGTGGTAAATTTGACATTTTGAAAAATTTTTTAGTCCGTATAATCACAAACAATACTCAACTATAAATAACTGTTCCATCATCGAAAGCAGAAAAAAACGTTGCAAGGTATTATTGCTTAAATTTATGAAACTTTTTGAGGCATTACTGCATAAATTTATAATGTTTGCGTAACACAAGTCTTCTGATAAAAGCCGCACCAATATTTTTAAATTATGCTGCATGAAGGATTCAGAAGTCTTCTCATACATAATCCATAAACGATTTTAAGTTCCATAACTGATATTGAATTATTCGAAAAAACTTCACCAGTCGTATCAGTTATGTATGTTGTATTAATTATATATATAAGTGCAGGGAATTGCGGAGGAGAACTGATTGCTGCTGATCACTGGTTGACTCTGAAAAGTAGTACTATTGGAAATTGTTTTTGGCGAATCACTGTACGTTTCACAAAAGTATATATTTTGATTCAAGGGACCATCTCGACAAATAATATTTTAGAGCAAAAATAAACCCACTTGATTTACTAGGCAACTCATGGAAAAGTTCATCTGGAAGTATTAAATGCGACATACGTATGTGATTCGTCATGTGCTGATAACTACTTAGAAATTAAGCATGGAACAAAACTAGAACAGACTGGATTTAGGTTATTTTCCGAGCAAATTTCTTCAAGTGGTGCTTTTTATATTAATGAAAAAGACAAGGTAGTAGAAGACATCTAAGACTTTTATTTCAGACAGTGCTGTAACGCTGCGGCTGGTGATATCATTTCAGCAACGAATCAAATTTACGTAATTTCAGTTGCCTTGAAAGGCCCAGCTTCTTTCACACTTCGTTACATTCAAGGTGAATCAATTAAATAATATCTCTAAAGACAATGGTATATTACACAAAATCAATCATTCAATATTGAAGATTCTGCATCAAATGCGTTACCAAAGGCACCTCCAGCACGATGGAATGGTAATGGCGGATTAACTGCACTAATTGGAGCCGAAAATGGTATTGACAATACTTGGGAACAGATTATGCTAAAGCAACTACCGAAGGTTTTCCAAAATTTCGGCCGGCCTTCCACGAATCCGTTGATTGATATTTCGCGTATTGTACAATTACTTTTCAGACCATGATAAATTATTCCATTTTCTGTTTCAACGCAGTTTACGAAACAAAAAGTCAAATACTAGATACCTGTCAGTCTCAACTTTATGGAAATGCACATGTAGTCTTATAAGACAAAACCTGATACATTATATAATTGAAGTATAAATAAAATGTAATTCAAACACGTCATAACGGTGAAAATGGTAATAATATGTCGGAACATCTAAGCAATCAATCAGATCAAATATCCAGTAGCTGAGAATGTGTTTCTGAAGAACCTGCAACTTCATAGGCGACTTCTGAGAAGCGAGAAGTAATGGACCATAACGATAATGCTCATTTAACACATTGTTGCAGTACTTCTAGAGGAACGCAATCGAAACAAGGGAAGAAGGTTAAAGAGAAAGATAAGCATGGAATGAATAGAGAAAAAAAATCAGCTGCAAAAAGAGTTTTTAACCTAAAAGAAGAATGCTCTGTCGTTTTGCAGTAAGGATATCAGAAGTTGAGAAGAAAATGGAGCATGGACGAGAAAACCCCTATCTGGAATCATAGTAGAAAACAATGGGGAAGCAGATGAGGTTGTGAAAAGCGCAGTCAAAAATGTAGAAGAGCACTCTGCAGGAACCAGGAACCAGTAGGTTGACTAAGCTTGATGTCATCATTCGAGAAATCGAGGTTCCACCGAGCAGCTGGGGCCAAAGGAATTGGTGAAGACGGTTCTTGACCGATTGAGATAAATGCCGAGAGAGTATGGTCCTTGTGTTGTTCTCTGTATTGCGATATGTTCGTTTGTGCAGTTAGCCTCCAGGAACTGAAGAACCAAGTGAATTCTGCGACCATCAGCATTGCAGGTTACTTTTTAAAAGAGACAATGAGGGGTGCCGAGGTATCCGACTTTTTACTTCGAGTAAAATATGTTACATGAGTCTTTAGCTTATCTAGATGTAATGAAGAAATACTGGTGCACAAGGCCCAAGAACGTGAGATAGAGATAGAAATAAAGTAGACGCGGAAACGTTGACCTGCTTATATTTGAAGCGGTAGGTGAATATGCCACAAAGAAACAATGACTGATCTCGCAAGGCAGCTCCAAAGGACACAAAAATGCATGAAGATTTGATAAGGCGGGAGTAGAAGTCATAGAGGTGCAACGTAAGCAAAGAAAAGAAAATAAGTGAAAATAACTTCCACAAAACATTCATAGAGCGATATTTGGCCGGTGAACTACTTGAATGTAACTACCTAAAGGAGGCCGAAAAGTGTATGAAAAGCATCACCTCCAGCTGGTCGATTACAATGAAAAACAATGGAGAAGCCATAATGGAGAGAAAAATACAGCGGGAATCCTTCAAGGTGACAGCCTTTCTCCGCTGCTCATTTTATGCATGGTCCAGTTGAGCCGTCGGCTTAATATAAGATACCCAAAGGTGGAGGACGTTCCCACCGATCAAGGAATGCATGTAACCAACCATTTACTATCTATGGATGATCTTAAGCTTCTTGCTGCCGATGAGGATATCATGCAAACTGTGGCCCAAGAAGTCTAGAAGTACTCTGAAATTGTGGAGTTAGAGGTGAATTTAGCAAAGTCAGCCACTATTTAGTGGAGTATGCGCTTATAAGGCGGTATTCTTGGAAGGAGCTCAAGGGTATAAATACATTAGAATAACGGAAAGCAGAACTAGTGCTCCAGACCCCCAGAAAATCACAATAAAATGCGAGCAGAGATTTTTGCGAGAATTGAACGAATAGCCAAAACTGCACTAAACAGCAAAAACTTTATCAAAGCAGTAAATGAGTAAGCCATAGTATTAATAAATTATTATATTGGAGTCCTCAAACTGGAACCAGAGGACTTCCAAGCAATTGACTATGATATCAGTTACTAATTAAGTACGGAATTCACATGCAACCTGCATGCTTGGGGAGACTGTATCTGCCAAGAGACGAGCTAGGACGTGGGCTTCATTGCGTTGAATAATAAAGTGAGCTTATGCTTCTGGAACTTCATGATGTACTTGTAGAAAATGCGCCCACATCTATCAGGAAGGCGGAAATTTTGAAGTAGGAAAAGACTCACAACACATACTTAGCAGTTATTGTGCCCTATCTTCAAACTAAATAAAATCCAATCGTCGAAAACGTATCAGCAGCTCAGAAAGCACTCCTGTATAGCGAAATAGAAAAGAAAACTTGATGTCCAGAGCTATACAAAGTAAATGAGCTAGTCTCTATATCAAACTCATCAATGAAATGAGCTAGTCTCTATATAATGAAATGAGCTAGTCTCTATCAGAAATGAGCTAGTCTCTATATCAAACTCATCAATGAGGCTACGATTTGGAAATACCACCCTAAAA
>UYYF01004473.1:52693-72797 GCA_900618365.1 Thelazia callipaeda
CGTATGTGCTTGAAGACGGTGGACCATATAGCAACGCAGTGTGATAAAATGTTGTATCATGACTGTACTATAAGACACAATGAAGTCCTGCGATGCATCCATTTAGGACTTTGAAAAAGTATAGTCTAAAACCTTGCGGTGCCACTCTGTTCAGGAAATTGTTGCGAACTAGAACGTTAAAATTAGAGTCGATACGTAAGAACTGCAATTAGAATAAAAGCGGATCGACTGGACATCCTGGTACACGATAAGAAGCGACGTGAAGTAAATCGATATCAAACTCATCAATGAGGCTACGATTTGGAAATACCACCCTAAAAGGATGAAGCGCGATACTGTCAAGTTGGCAGCACTGGTCAGCATAGGTTAGCAGCAATCGAGATCGAGAAGAAGCGAAAATATGACCTACTTGCTAATAAGATTGGGTCAGAGATGAATTGCAGGACGAAAATAATTCCGTATGTGATGACTTGGGATGAGATAGTGATGAACTCAAATATTTGCAGTGGATTACAAAATACTTTTATAGTCAAAATTATGATTGAAAACGAAGACCAAGAACATATTTAATACGCGCTTTAAAATTCATTTTCATCAAATAGCAGAAAATGTAACAAAAGTGATTACACTACTGAAGGAGTGTGCGACGTGCACAACAATAAGGTGAAAATGGCTAAATCTTTGGGAATGCTTACTGGAATCAAAAAAGTTGGGAATGCTCATTGGAACCAAAAAAGTAGCGTAAAATGAGAAAAGAACAAGTTTTTTGAGTTGAAAAAATTAATAGAACAACATACTATGTCTATCATATAATAAATTTAAATTCCATTAAGAAAGTGTAATGTTGAAGAGAAATTAAATTTTTATCGAGTTACATGAATCATATCAAATATTCTGATTTCATCTTTTTTCAGAAAAGTGCTTAATCATTAGAGAAGTAAATAAAATCTCTAACTGTTCAAATTGCAGAATTGAAAAAAAAGTATGTAAATCGAAGGTATTTTACTTGATGTAAGACATAACTTTGTCAGTGAAACTAATTACAAATGATATCTCAAAAAGACAGAGGCAAAATCGAGCAAATACGATCAGCTTGGAAAATGCTTAAGTATAACCTGTAAAAATTTAAAAAAAAGTCATGGCATAAATTTAGTTTTTCAGGAATTAAACATTGAATTGTTCTTGAAGATTGGGATACGGCTGCCCAGATTCAACGCTGTCTGTTAGATATTCCATACGCATCGTACTGCAAGAATAAAAAATATAGTTGCAGAATGTTATTCCAATCAATCCTTAATGCAAAAATTATGATGAGCGCAATCATGAAATTTTGCCTATGTAAAACGCGATAACAATTACTAACATTAAGATGACACCAGAAGCTAGTTTCTGTAAAGAAATCCAATTTAGAATCCTTTTAGTTTTACTATAAGAACCTGTTCGTTCCTACCGCAGGCGGCGCATTAGCAGTGGAAGATGATGCAGGTGGTGAATTAAGTCCATGATGCCACTGGGATGCTGACTGTTCAGCATTTAAATCTAGCAATGGAGTTGAAACGGATGCATGATTGTTAGCAGAACCATTTGTCAGGCCACAAATTGCACTTATTGTTGCAACTGACTGTTCCGCGTGATCTCTGCAAAAAAACTGAATATTTTGAACGGAAAATTTCGATAAAAATGTGTACTTATAACGAATTTAAAAGATGAACTAACAAAGAGTTAGCAAGGAGTGTGCGTGGATTTAACACATGACTACCGTATATATCTACCGGTATCGTACTATCGTTACCACGAGTAAAAAACGGATCTTCTTCATCCACTTCGACATAATCAGATGGCCTAAAATTTATAGTGGATCAAAATTTAAATTTTGCTTCAATAATGATTAGATTTCTGAACAATAAACAGAACACAAAAGGCTATAAAAATTAGTTTTAGCTAAATGCCTCCGAAACTTTTTCCTTGATTACTTCTCAAGGAATACTAGTGAAGCAAGAAATAATTTTTTATCAGTTCATCCATTAACAACGAAGACTTGTTTCTTGAAATACTAGAATTTATATTCATGACTAACAATTTATAAACTTGCTGAATATTAACAAGACATATGAATTTGAATTCCAAAGAAAAAGCAAATTGCCCTAATTCAAAACTGTAGGAGGTAATGATTTTAAAATATGTGACAATAATAAATACTGCTCACTGATTTAGAGTCAAAAATGTCCTAACTCTGAAGAACGTCGTTTCTAGAAGTAGTCAAAGATAAAAGAATATAACAAGGATTCTTTTTTTCCACTCACTTGCAAGTGAAATTTGCATCACTTCTTTTGGAGTAAACTTTGTTCTACTACTTTGTAACTTCTTTGAAATACGCTAAAACAGCTATAAATTGCTAACAGCTACTTACTCTACTTATTAGAGCAAACCTCATATTTCCTCAAGAAGCGACATTTCTCATTTACTTATAAAATATAATTAAAATGGAAAACACTCACAGCCGAGCGAATAAATGCCAACTTTTAGGTATGATGAGTAAAAGCGAGAATAAGAATATTTCAAGCAATATCAAACAATATAACAAAATAGACGATCCGGTGCTGTAAACAAACTGGTACAGTTCAAAATTTGATCGTAAAATTTTAATTCCAAAGTTTCCAGAAAACTCAAAATATACTTACATTCCGTCAATGCAAAAACCATGGTTCATGGCAAGCACATCTTTATGATAAGTGTAGCACGCAAAATTTGTTTCAAGAGCACCAACGCTTTTCAGTGCGTTTATCATCTCATCACTTATCATTTCCACAAGTTTAAAGAGCTAAAACCATGAATAACGAAGAATATGAAATAGAAAACAACGAAGATGAAAATGTAACTTAAGAAATTTTTCATTCAAACTGCAAAATACTAAGAAAGACAAAATAATTCTGAATATGAGTGTAAGCCACTCTATCTCCAGATATAAGGATATTATACCGTGGAATAACATAAACCATACACAAATATACTTTACATTACGTCAATGAAAAAATCAATTGCAATTTAAATCTGCACAATTTAAATCTCAATTTGCGATTAATATCTACACAGGTAAAAAATTGAAAAATGAAACTAAAGGCGATAAAGAAACTACAAATTTGCTTGCACTTAAACGAAATTAATTACCTCAGTTGTCATGTTGCTATTGTTGAACAGAACACTTATGTTAGCATGAAAAATCGGACCCATTCTTTGTAAACTTATAAGCTGGGAACTGATTTTATTAATATCAACGATAAATGGTAAATCGTCATGAACAAGAGATGAAGAACAAGTTCGGTAAAACTCGATTAGGTCGACTGTTTCATTTAGCAGATAGTTTTTAATGAAATGATTACCATCTGCGCAAAAGTCGATTAGTGCCTGAAAATAAAATGTTTTTGTCCCATAAATGAATGAGAAAATAATGGAAGATCAATAAGTTTTTTCTGTTAAATAAGTTTGAAAATGAAAAAGGGAACAATTCTTCTATCCTTCCTTTTATTATTAAGAACGAACCATGTAAACAGGAAATATAGCCGTGAGCAAAAGCCATCCAACGATAAAAATGGCAAAGCCAAGAGCAGAAAATACAACTGTGCCTTTCTTTGACTGTCGACAAAATGCGATAACACCGACAAATAGGACGACAAGCATGATGGAAAGTAAAGTCGCACAAAGAATCCATCTATAACACAAATTATGAAAATGTGACATAATAAAGCGTCGCAATCAACTGTCCACTGACACAAACAATTTTAAATCAGCAACAAGAAAATTTCCATAAAATGATGTCAACAGTGATTAAACATAAAATATTCTTAATGTCCGAGACAAGTCAATCATATAGCCCCACATTTGCAAGTTCGATAATTTAATTGTTACTAACCTTTCTAACTCGAATCGTTGGATGTAAAAAAAACTCCGTTCAAGAAATACATTTCCTGAAAGAGCACTTCGCAATACGGACAAGTCACTACCAAGTGAGTGGATTTTTTGTGATGTAGAATGCAATACAATTTCCAATTCCTTTAAAGCCTAAAAAATATTTTAAAAAGGATATCAAAACATCTACCCTACGTAAGATTATACATTTTTCAGATAAAATGACACATATTTATTGTCTGAGAGAGATAAAAATTTACCGTCTTATTTGCAATAGGTGCTGTCTTTGCAACGTTTTCCAGAGCTCTCTCTAGGGAATCGATATGTTTGATGGCTTTCAGATAAGAATCATTGAGAGAAACACACTAGAATTTACGAAATAGATTGAAAACTGTGTTTTGGCATTTATCATGATAGGATAATTTATCACAAGAGAAACAGAACTGAAACAATCTCAACAAGGAATAAAAATCTTGCAGTGGCGCAAAAAATTTATAAAAAAGTCAACTAAAAGAAATTAATTATCCAGCACTGTTTGTATGAAAGAATTAAAGTTGCACAAAGAACTGTCAACTAACTAGCGAATCAACAAATAAAATATTCCGTGAAATGTAGTCCGCACCCATAACTGACTTGGTTATACTGCGATTCAGATGTTCATTGCCAAACAGACATGTTCCTAAGCAAAAGCTGAAATATAGGACAATCATCACTTACATTTATTAAACAGACCATGAAAATAATAATGAAATTTTTTGCTACAGTAATATTTCTCATTATCTAGAAGCACTATGTGACAGCTGGAAGTAATAAAAATTTATCGTAATCTCGAAAGAACTTGCAAGCATAACACGCTGATGATAAACAGTATAAGCGATAACTGTCGGACTCTTCGTCTAGATTTCAGGTTTCTATTTTGTTGACTGCAACACTGACAAATCCATGTTATAGTAATTGTCAGCAGTAATGTAGCCCCCATAAACAAGAAGATACTCACGTACACAAGCAACGACTGAAAATAACCGAGTATACAGATTTATCTCCTTGAATTTCAATCACATTCTCCACAAACGTAAATTTTAATTAAAGTCATTTAACCTGAAAAGTGCTTCATGAAAAATAATTATAAGCTAAACTTTCTAGCAGATTATGCAAACAATAAAATCCTTTTAGAAATATCTACCTGTGACTGCGAAACGTGATTGAATCTCACTTACTTGCAGTGCTAGCATACTGCATAAAAACTATTACCATTATATATCTTAAAAATGTGAATCAAAAGAAAACAAATGATCCATACCTTATACTAATGACCAAAAAAGGTTCTCATATAAATTACACAGTACACCACATTAAAAAAATTTTTTTCTGGATCGAACTTAATACTATGGAAGAATTTCACTGGATTTTTTATCGAAAAATGATTGAAGTGCCAAAGCTGTTAAGTAAATGAGCTAACACGCAAGAATGAAAATGTGATACTTCCACCTTCCCTAATACAAACCTTAACGTGACAAGATCGAAAATCAACTGAAGTCAGTAAGAATCTCGCCTTCATCTTAATTTAAAAAATTTGAACTATTTAAGTAGTCATGCAGAGTCCAACGATGATTACCAATAGCGAAATGACATAGGTACGACAGATTAGTTTCAGCGACAAATATTAAGTTTTATAACGTTTTAACAGCTAGCAATCTTTCCCTTCTGCTTACCATGTTGAATATGAAAGCAAAACAACTTGCACATTTTCAATCTCATTTTCAAATTCTCTGCTTTCGTTTACTCTCACAGAAATGGAAATTAAAAATTTCCTAATTTTATTTACCAATTACTCACGTTTTAAAACCATGAGTCTTCTACAGTACTTTGGTATTTTCTATAAGAAATAAAAAAATGCAACTTATATGAATTATTAACGCAATACTTTAATTTCTAGATACAGAAAGCCTAAAAAGATTAAAATCAACAATTTTCATTTATTCATAGAAATTATCATCTTTTTCAAAAAAAATAGCAGTTATTACAAATTAAAGTAGGAAGTACCTGTATATAATCACTATCAAACTGCAACGTAAAAGCTTTTGAAGCAGGCTGAAGATTAAACGTGATTCGTGGGACGCTACGCAGTATTTTCAAGAGTAGTTCAGATACCATTTTTGGTAGCAACAATAGTGTAAACAATAAGGTCAAATGGTTAAATGTTATGCATATGTACCAGGAGTCGTGCTGCAAACATTTGTATTGAAAATGCAACAAACCTGTGGTTTGTCAATTAAGTGAATAAAGAAGTAAATAACGCTACTGTTTCTTCTAAACAACATGGTTAATTTACATTTAAAGCATAGTACAGATCAATTAGATTGGTACTGCAACTTAAACCAGAAATATACAATTATGAGTGAAAAAAGAATAGAAAAAGTCTATACAAATAAATTAAGTTAAAAAATGGCATCAGCTTAAACATACTTAAGAAAGCAAATATTTCAACTAGAAATGGATGTACCAACAACCTTCACTAACCTTTTGAGAACTTCCAATTCCAAGTAATTAGGCAAATTCAACATTGAAATATGCGAATTAGGACACACTACCATTCACCATAAATTCCATTTAACAGTGCTCATAACTTTCACAAAAATATTTTTCGAAAAATCATACATTTCTGCGTTTATTTCCAACTAGAATCCTGGTGTAAAAATTTTTAAAGTGATTATTTGTAAAAGTCATAATGTAGTAAAAGATTTTACAAAATTCATTTAAACTTTAGAAAAGTTAGAGATTTCAATAAAGACATACAAAGACTGGAACAAATGCAAAAAAACATTGAGCAATAATTAAAGCGTTGCAATAGCGTAGAAAGAGCAATCCAAAAATTTTATCCAAGATGTGTAGATAAAAATACTTCCGAATATTCCATGCTTGATTCGTAGTATTAAATATACTGCACTGAGAGAGGTTAAATCGTCCAAAATTTATTCAAAATAATGAGGATAAATCGGAAAAGAAACTATGATAATAGTTTATCAGTATTTTGAAAGTAGTACTTTGCAACGCATGAAATCTAAGAATGAAAGACAATGGATGGTAAGCGAGCGAAAAAAGTTATGAACACAAAAGCTACCCTACAGGAATGATTTCACATATCATTTTAATTGCTTTTTATCTGATAAGCACAACTATATAAATGCTTACAGTAATGATAACAAATGGCAAGAAAAGATAGCATATGTTTTTCAGTGCGAAGATTTATCCTAACCAAAGCCAAAGAACTATCTTACACCATATCCTGCAGTGTATTCGAAGCTCACGTGAATTAGCACGGTCATACACTAATCGCATTGAAAAAGAGATCAAAAATTCACATGGGATATGAATTTAAAAGGCTAATGAAAACTTAAAGAGCACAAAAAGCAAGAATCCAAAAAGTGAAACGAAAAACTTGTATTAAAGATAATATTTCAATACTTCTAAATACCACAAGAGACTCAATCACAAGTTGATATGTAGGAAAGATGATGATTTCTAGCGTCATATTTAAAGCATACGACTATTAGACTACGATCAATAACTTTTTAACAGCATATTAGCCTATGCACAGATTAGTTTCATGCACAAACGAACACACAAGATACCCGAAAAAAAATAAACATTGGTAGCTACTACGTACGTTTATTTTGCTACAAAAGGAAGTTACGATATATAAGATGACAACTCAATAAGATTAGAAGATAAAAAATGATGAAAATGACATAAATGAGTATAATGACGACCAAAAAGGTCCGGAATATCAATACTCTCAAACTAATAAAGATTTTGAATCCCCAAATACAACGATTCCAAATCTTGCAGTGTAAGAAGTGGGACAGAAATTGCATAGGGTATACATTGGGCGTCATAATTTTACAATGCTTGGCCAATAACTGAAAATCTTTTATTAGTAGAGTGAGAGAAGGATATGTAGAGTATTTGTAAGTAGAGGCAATGTAGTGGATGTAAACCAGAGATTTTAAGCAAGCAGATTATGGTCTATTCAACTAAAGTGGTAGTAGTAATGGAAAAATTGAGTTGATGTCTTGAAAATATGAGGAAAATTCATAATATTGTGCAATCGAGAATAGTGCTACGCCTTAACGTTG
Source organism: Thelazia callipaeda (assembly GCA_900618365.1). Lineage (NCBI taxonomy): Eukaryota > Metazoa > Nematoda > Chromadorea > Rhabditida > Thelaziidae > Thelazia > Thelazia callipaeda. Next base: position 60,736 of record UYYF01004473.1, read on the forward strand.
TTATCCATTTAATATAAGCGTAAGTGCGGTATTCATAATCTCCAAATTCAGAGATTACTTTATCAAAATATTTCGGGTCGCGCAGCACGATGCTGTAGTTTCAAATTCTGAATCCTCGAGTATTTGTTTATTACTTTAGATTATAGCCATATTATATGTCTCTCTTAGTTATCTACAAGCTTACGAAGGCTGGGTTTGTTTTCTTTAGAGAGTTGTGCAGAGACATTTAACTATGAATTTTCCTTTTTCAAATCTTTTTTGCTACTAAGAATTAAAACAAAAGCAAAAATTTATTAATACTTATTTACATGTACGTGACTGGAATCAAAAGAAGCAAGCGCTTGTTCGGAAATCTTGCCATTTTAAACAAATAGAATTGTATGCATTTAATTTTTCTGAAAAAAAATGTCAGTATTAAGAGATCAAATTTTCTAATAAGAAGAATCGATGTCTTCATCAAATGATGAGCATTTCACATAATGTTGGGAGTAAGTACGTATATGCAACGATTTCATAATCTTTATTGTTTACTAATCGGTAAATTTTGTAGGAACGTAAGAAAAGAAAGTGAGATGGCTCTGTAGGCAGTAATATTAGCTAGTTAGACTAGAATTCGAAACATCAGCAGGTATCAGTGGTCTGAAGAAACGCTATATCATGTTATTCATTTTGTAAAAAAACTGTGATATTTGTTATTTGAATAACTTCACATTAACTCACCATGAAATAAAAGTGGTCATACGTATCGTACTTGAAAAAATCGCCGTCATGCAGAAAATAAAAAGTATGGTAATTTGCACATTCCAAATGGAGATTAAATCAAATATCAATTAAGGTGTTGAAATAAAAAGAGCGAAATTCGCGAAAGCATGCTTATTAGAGAGAAAAAAACTGAGTTGGTAACGGTATAAAATGAAAGGAAAAGTAAGTGCAAAATAAAGGTGCAGATTCATCGCTTTTTTGTTTGATTTATGTCAATCAACTATCAACGGACTTGCTGATCGATCAACCAGAAGCTGATCATTCATCATGGGACAGCATTATCACAGCAAAGCACTCCTTTCTCATACCGTATTTTATATTAATGTCTGAGAGAAAAAAATATTAGAATTGGGTGATTATCATTATTACAAAAAATAACTGCAAGAGAAGAACAATCCACATTATTACTTTTCCCTTATTTATTCAATTAGCAAAAAAGGAGGAAAAGTGAGCCAACAAGACGCAAAGTAAATGAGAACAGTAAAATTACAGTAAGAGTTTCCTAAAATTAAGATGAATTTCGCAAAGTTATTATTGGAATTCTTAAATTTCTTCAGAACGGAATAACATTATAATACTAGTCAATTATAAATGAAATTACAGTTTCTATTGAATACTGTTTCCTAAAATTCTAAGTCTCTCGGAAACCAGTGAAGTGCACACTTCACGGACACATTAATTTTTGAAACTTGACTACATGATTATTCACAGCATAGAAAGATTGACATCGCTGATTAATGAAATTTTGGTGGAAACTACATTAAGGCGCTTCTTGTCAGAAAATATCACAAATGCATTCTTTTTGTGCCGTTTCTCTATCGAGAAAGATAATAAGTGGAAATACTTGGTTAAAGTTATGAGTCAGAAATGGAATATTAAGCTAGTGCTTAGGATGGCATTCGTTTCCGAATCATGAAAACGAAGAATGAGTAGCAAAAGAATGGGAAATTTGATAAAACCAAATGAACGTGGTCAATCCTTATCAAAAGTTCAAACAAGCCACTACTCATGGGTGAAAAGCATTGGTAAACAAAGTGGGGCATTTTAAGTATGGGATTTTTTATAATACTTGGTATGTGGAAAGTTCGATTATTTCAAATTCAGAAGCAATAAAGTACTGATGTATAACCTTCCTGCGAAGGCTTTCATCACTTAATCTTGATTGACCTGCACAGCAGTCAGTATTCCACTTACTAAAGAAAGGAAGAAGATAGCGGAAATTTATTCAATTTGTATTGAACTCTAATATTAATATTCCATTACTTTTGAGTTTGATATCACCGAAAACGCTTACATGGATTTCTTTCACTTCTTCCATCAATCAAATTGCTTGGTTAATTAACAATCTCATAGTATTGATTAACTGGATATGAGTAAAGACAAAACTAGAAAATTAGTTTCTTAGAACTGCTGATATGCATAACAATAAGTGGATAATGTAAACTTGAAATGTGCGTTGAATTAGGGACAGGATTAGATGAAGGGATGCAGAAGGTGAAGTTAGTATGCAAAGAAAAAAAAAGGGAAAGAGGTTAGGGACGCTTTCCATCATTGGTTGACCAGTACATTAAACTGACCATCCATCCCTGCTTACATCCATCCATCTATTTCTGTCCCCTTCCACTACCAGGTGCCCATTAATCAATATAATTATCAATATTGTGACTTTTAAAAGCATCAGTAGAAAGCTTGAATTATTCAAAAACTCACTTGAAGCGACAAAAACATACTTAAGGTATTATTAATCACTTAGTTCGTACTTGATGTGGCATCTATTCTTTTTTGCATGGATGATCAAAGATACATCTCTGTGTAACTCTGAATTTTTTTTCTTCTATTTGTGGACTAGTTAATGATATTGATCTGGAATAGTAATGTTCACTTACGCAAATAGCTGTGTTATACTTCATTTCATTTCAGAGTTTTGATGAGTCAGAAATGGAATTCTAGGAATGGGAAATGAAAATTTTAATTTATGGGCTTGATGGCACTTAGCAAATTGATATGATGACGCAGGTGCGATAGGGAATAACGAATTACCCAATTTTTCTTGAAAAAGAAATGATAGAGTAAATGAGTAACTAAGAGATTAATGAAGATTCATGTTCAGATTAATGAATGATATTTGCAGACTGCTATAAATTTATTTCTGGCTCTTCACATTGTAAACAAATGGATAACTGTGAGATGGATCGATGATAGATCCAGCAGTCGCAGCTGCATAGTGAAATATCCCAGAAAGCATTTTAGCCATCCAAAGCTAGAATAATTGAGGCCAATGCAACTGCAAAAAAGAAAAAACCAACTATAGAAATTCGAAACATCAGTTTTCAATCTTTGAAGTCATTTTCCCTTCACTGATTATTTAAACGTGGAAGTAAGTACGTCTTTAAAAAATGAGCACAATATCATTCATGGATATTGCCAACAAATTACTCTTCGGAAATTTTTAAAAAGTTTCACTGATAAAGTTTACATTAGTGTCATATGGATATTCCATGCTTTATTAGCTTCTAAACCCTTCAAATTATTGGTGTTAGAATTTTTCATTATCATTATTATTACTTTCATTTTGCACTCTAATTAACTGAAGAAAAATCGTAACTAGCAAGAAAAAACTGAATTTAATTACAAACAAGTCCACAAACAAAAGCAATTAGGAATTTCTAAGAGCTCACAAATACAAAAATATGCTATCCTTGAGGGTAACATTGAAATAGAAAACTGTATGGAGATGAATTAATCGAATACAACTTGAAAGAATGAAAAGTGCTGCGATAATACAAAAGTACTAAAGATGGTACATAAAAGTCAACGATATCGAAACATTTTTTGAGTTCAAAACATAATTGAAGGAAGTAACTGCAATTTCTTTCGCATAACATTGATTATGCACAATTCCATGTTATTAGTGATAAACTTATGATTTCGACCACAAAAATATTCTTTAATATTTATAAGTAAATTACAATTTCAGACCATTAAAATTGCTACTGTGAAATTAAAATAACGAAATAAGAATTACTTGACCTTATTACCCTCAACAGCGATTTAAAATTTATTTTCAAGACTTTGAATACATTTTCATAACATAATTACAATTACTTAGATAATAACAAAGATATTGTTTTCTTTAATCAAGATTGTACTGATCAAAACAAGCCGGAAAATACTGTTAGCAACAGATTGATTCTGTCACCAACATTAAGTTAGTTTCTCTTATCGAAAAAACGAGCTTAATTGAAAGCTGAAAAACAGGTCAAAAATAATTTAGTGTATTTTTAGTTTAAAAAAGTATTTAGAATTTAATATCAATTTGATAATTTCATTAAGGCAAAAGAATAGTTTCTGATCTGTAAAAGTGAAGTCGTAATTAAGAAACTGATCAGTTTAAATTAACATGAATTAAATTTGAGACGCAAATTGGGTTCAATCCACTGCAAGTAATTCCTAATAAACAACAGGACCACAGGCGCATGCATACACGACTACACACACTAGCAGGAACAACTTCACTCAACTGCTTCTCACTTTGAGTAGAGTTTAGAATTTCAAAACTTGCAATATATCTATCGAGTGACAGCTTGTGTATTTTCGGCTCAAAAAGTATAGTGCATTGTATTGGAAGGATGCGGTAGTGTAAATTATAAGTATTTCTGATATTGGTAAATTGTAAAAATGTGACAAAACACAAACAAGAACTTTTTACTGATTGTAGCAAATGATGAAACTAATACAAATGCATACAGAAAACGCAGTTAAAAAGTAAAAGAATAAACTCGAGCAAGTACAAACTATAATGAATTTGATTATAAGACTGTCATGAAAGGAAATGGTCGCGATAAAAGCTATAAATTGAATGAATTAATAAAATTGGCCTGTTCCTGAGTGCTTTCACTTACTAATGCGTAGATAAATTATTATTTTTCTGCAAAAATATATTCGCTTTACAATATCTTGACTGTTTTATTGCAAAATTTTCCCTGTTTTACTCAACAAAAGATGACAATCCGACTAAGCTAGTCGCAACCATTCATGTGCTTTCAACCAGATAAACACTGCATCACTTTGACAGCAATTAAGTGACTAATTTTATATATCTCTTTTGACTAGCACTGCTAATAATCGACATGTCTTCATATACCCTATTAATGATAAATCAACCAATAAACCAATCTATCTCATATTGGAAAAAGTCAAAAGTACATTTGGCTAGTTTCTATCCGACCAAACGTTAACTTGAATGCAGAGTGCGAAGAATTGGTAGACGTTGGTGAGGATAAAAAGAATGAGTTATGGCACAGACTTTCAATGGATTAAAAGCTACTGCGAAGTCAGCCTGAGGAAGGGCAAGAAGAATATTATCAAAGGAATTTGTTGTAATGGATTTCTGTAGGGCTTACCCTCTTCTCCAATATGTTCAACGTTTTGAATAGCATTCCTGTAAGTTTTTTCAGCATTAGTAAATGATAAATCTAAGAACTTAACATCGGTATGTTTTATTAGATTTGATCGACATCTTAAATTTTTTGCCTTCTGGAATCAGGTTCAAAAATTGAAAAGATGATAATTTTATTTGTATTAACATTAAGTATGAACTTGAATAAAAATGAAAAAAAGTGATCAAAAATTTTTCCATACTTTTTTCATCTGTAGTATTTTAACGATGGAAAAAGATCAGTTGTTTTTGTTTTTGCAAGAATCAAAAGACAAAAACATTTTTGCCATTTCTTAGGGCGAAAATTGCGCTAGGGAAAGAAGTTATCTTGAAGTCTGATCAAATAGATGTGAATTATTTGACGAGAATCCTCAAAAGTCTTTACCTCAGACGAACTAATAATTGATATGTTACTCTTCAACTTTGTTAAGTGTGTTATGTGATGTCGTTATCAATAAGAGAACAGTCTTGGAGGAAGGTTTGTCAATCCTATATGTCGGTAAAATTTTTTACAGTATGTCTACAAGATAAACTACCTGTGGAAATAAAATAAAATGTTTCTAAAAACTGTTTTGTGCAGTATTAGAATAAATTAAATAGTATCATTTCTCCTTGTTTTTTGCTTGCTCTCAAGTTTAGCTGTTTTGAGAGCAAACTAAAAACGTATCATATTGATTGGTAATGTAATCGTTTTTCTGCAGCTTACTGCTTTTAATAACATTAAGTGATTCGGTGAGCAATAAATAATCCAATTTTTTAAACAAATAACAATAAATTTTTTACAATTCGAACTTCAAAACTAACTTCGCAATTAAGTGACTAATTAGTAAATGATAAATCTAAGAACTTAACATCGGTATGTTTTATTAGATTTGATCGACATCTTAAATTTTTTGCCTTCTGGAATCAGGTTCAAAAATTGAAAAGATGATAATTTTATTTGTATTAACATTAAGTATGAACTTGAATAAAAATGAAAAAAAGTGATCAAAAAATTTTCCATACTTTTTCATTTTGCTATATCTAAATTTCAAGTGCTCACAATAAATTCAAGTCGTTTGTAATGGTTGAATGCAATTTTTGAAAGCTCAACGACGCCAGCAAACTGACATGAATGACTCAAAAAATTAAAAAAAAGATCAAGGAAATACCAAGTGTTCCAATGTACCTCAGATGATTTTGAACTTGATAATTAATATCTTAAGACCGATTTTACAATTTATTGTGTTTATTGAGTCATTCATATAAAATTGTATTCCACATCACTTAAATAAGAAACATATGCTGTAATTTATCAAGCAGTTTGTCAAATTAAGCTATTTGTCATTATTACTACTGTTTTTTTATAAAAATAAGCGTTTATCAAAAATATGCTTAAGTAAAAAAACCCCATATCTACAACTGCGGTGCAGTTTTTTGTACTCATTAGAAGGAGTATCTTTCTCTTACATTGAATGGTCCCTACAACAATTTGAAAAGATTTGTTTCACTATAATAATTCATACTTATTGTGGTAGCTTCTAAATGAAATTGAAGTTGACAACTTTTGCATGTGGACCTCTGATTATCGTTAAAATGTCGTCCAAGGTTTGAGACATAATTCTAGCGTCTTTAAAATTGAACAAATTCAACGGCAGTTGCAGTTCCATACTACAAATTTATACGACATAGAATTCGAAGCAAGAAAAACAAGAATATGAGCGCCACACTTCACAATTGTATATGTGTGCGTATGCATAGGAAACCGCTTGCTTCTGTTTGTATTAGTGTTTGTATTCTAGGTGTGCGTGCGTGTGCTGAGATTTTGGGTGTGAACAACCATTCCATGTATTTGTGCGTGTGCTGAGTTTGGGTGTGAACAAGTAATCCATGTATTTTTGCGTGCATGTGCTTGCATCCCCATGTGCTCGAATTTGAATGTATATGTGTATGCAAGTTCAAGACAAGTTATGCGTGTTTTCGAGTGTATCCGTCCTTGTCCATTACAAATATCTGCAGACTCATATCTATGATAGTGGTACAAGCTCACGTTTGATTTTTTAACATTGTGCATGTGTTCAAGCATTCATGACTGATCAGAAGCTTAAGTCTTTCACTTATAAATGCATGTTTATACGTCTTTTATTTATATTGCATGTGTGTGTGTGGTTAATACATCTGTTATCTGTATATACATGTTGTATACAAATATGCAGACCTGCTGATATTTTTGGAAGTCTGTGGATATCTGCAGAATTGACTGATAAATTAGCATATAAAAATTTTAGTCTAAAATTGGAAAGATGAATCATAAATGCATTTGTGATGCTCAGTTTCACTCAGAATCAAAAACAGAACAAGTTAAATAATATACAACAAGTATACGATATAAACTCAAACAGTAATTTGCTAAAATTATTATCAAACACAATGCACAATTAAAGAAACATAAAGAAACATCGTTGACAATTTAACACGAATTGAATAACAACTTCAACCTGCCTAATTATTTCTATCTTGCTAATTTCCTCATCCATATTCTTTTTCCAATAATTACATTTTTCTCACTTATTTCATATTACTCCCTCTTAGTACCTCAAACTTCCAACTTATTTTTTCTAGGCATCTCTTTCTTTTACTTATTTCATTGTTATTTTTTCATCTTTTTTTAATCCATCTATTATTCATATATTAATCTCTTTTTTCATATTCCTTGCGCCTTATTGCATGTCATTCAAAACAGTTGAAAATCAGAACCCCAAGTCAAAACATCATTCAGAATAAACGCATTTATATAATCTTAAATGAAGTAAATAAGAGCTTTTTTTTATTGGAAAGCAGCCTGTCAGTGCTGATATCGAGTTACATCTCGAAAAAAAAATGTGTTGGAAATTACAATAAGGAATTTAGTGAAGGCAGGTAACGCCTATTCTAATGCATGGGAGAAAAAAGAGGGGAATTTAATTTTGCAAGTTTAAAGTATATTTCAATTTTACAAAGTTTGAAACAAGGTATGTTATTTTGAGTGATCACATTAGGGACATCACATACACGCTGGGAAAGGCACGCATAAGGACCATCACAGACACGTGGGACTACACGGGACATTACAAGCGCGAGGAGACAGGAACACATAAGGAACAACAGAGATGCGGAACCACGCTCTCACGCAGGACCACACTCACGATCCTGTAAATTAAAGTGAAACTTGCGCACGTCGTGAATAATTTTTTGTCACAAAATATATTCAGGTTACTTCTAAATGACATTTCACAGCAAGTTCCCTCCCATTGCTTGAACATTCAAATGCAACTTCATTAGACAAAAACGAATCAAAGCATGGTACTGAGTAGAAGCAATCAAAATAGCGATGAATGTAGTGCCAAATTCAGAAATTTATGAGAGAATTACTTGACTGAAAACTCTAATAGCTAACAACTAGCTGGAAAGTTAATATGACTGAAGTTTGAGGTTCGAAATTGTTTAGCAACCAAAATGTTCACAATTCGTACATCATTCATTTATTCATGTTTCACTCACTCAAAATTTTTCCTATTTTGGGAATCCACATTTGTTCTCATTCTGTATTAAATGATTGCAATTGCAATTAAATGCGGATTCCCAAGATAGGAAAAATTGCCGGACGACGATGATAGCAGCACAGTAAGTCGATCTTATTTTAATTTCAGAAGCAAGGCATTTTCTACATTGTTTTTCAAATAAAATATTTTTATAACTGAGATCAGATTATTTTGCAATATGAGGCTAGACCAAGTGGAGTGAGTATGAGATTTTCGACTCCACTTTCAGAAATCCCGTCATTTTGGAGGCAGGCAATCAATAAATAATGCACTGTTTAAAAAAAATATTTTTTTACGTAAATTTACGTGAGGACAGCAAGAAATAATTGATAAACCATGCAATCTCAGGCAGGCAGTGGTGTAGAAACAGAAGTCGCTTCACCGCGGCCTGAGATGCATGCGACAACGCACCTGAATAACGTTCCATGCACTGTGTCAGGCGATTGGGCAAGTGGGGCACCTTCCACAGGAAGTACACATCAAGGTCATGGCATACACCAAGTCCGATTTTATGTATTTATTAAAGTCGGTACTTGGTTATAAAGTTTCTTCTTTCTGTTTTTAAAGTGTGTGTCATGAGTGTGTCATGACTTAACTTTTACAGAACTCCACAACGGAAGTGTGGCTTCAAAGAAAGCGCCTTTCCAAAGTCGAGTTGAACCCGAACTACCGCGCAAAACTGTAAGTATTAATATTTCCTATTTTGAATTGTATGTTTTTGTTTACATGGTTAAATACAAACAAATTCATGACTCCAAAATGGATTTTTCAGGCGCAGTCATGGGTGCAGTTTTTCGTCTAGTGCTGCAGCATCAACGACTCAGTTTACTCCCGGTTATGAAGCACCGGACTTCAAACCGGGGCTACAGGAAGAATTACGGCTACTAATAAATCATCTATATATCGTGCGAGATGGTGTAGTGCGTAAGTTTTTAATACATTGTAATTTTCATGTTGAATATCAGAAAAACTATAAACTTTACAAATAAATACAACCAGTAAATCTATGTACAGATTAATCTCGCACACTGCCCCCTATTGCGCAGCTAGTCGTTCGCATCCCTGGGGGTATGCAAACTTCACGTGGTGCATACGGCTGCTCACGTTCTCGATAGTAAGTTTCCAAGACTCTTGACAATCAGTCAGTTGAATGCTTATGTTTTTTTAAAAAGCGAAACTGTTATATAAAATTAGATTGACTTGATTTCGCTGCTTTTTAGGTTACTGCCATCGCTACTGCTACCAAGTAATGCTTCTGGCGACGTGTTCCGTCTCCGAAGCCAAGATATTTTTTATTTTATAGAGAAAATAACAATTTTTGTCATTTAGGGAATTCGCTTGAAAATATTCACAATTTATTTTTCAGATTTTTAGTGAAAGCGCATCAGCTAGAGCGCTGCTCTTGAGTTGAAGCACGCTCTTTACGTCAAAGAGCAGATGAGGCAGAATACTTAAGAGTGCTGAAAAGGAATACTATGCAATTTTACTTTCCTTCAGGTGTGATCTCTTCTTTCAATGCATTTTTCAATTACATGAATTAGCAAGATGCCATATGTATAAAAAGTTTTTGGATATATCAAAGTATAATTTTTATCTATTTTCATCGTATGCATCAATTTATAGGTTTTGCGATAGGACTAGGCAAACATCAGAACTCACCGGCATCGCAGACGATGTTAAAAGCGCCAGAAGGACTTCATGATCTTCTGCACACACGTGAAGGAAGAAGCGACCATAACGCAATTTTTTTTTTAAATTGCTAATTGTGCTTCATGATAATGCTATATTAATTTGATATTGTTTCTACAAGAATATGCTTTGTTATTTTTGTAAATACTTTCAATCCACAGCAAACTGTAGAAGTAATTTTGTGTAATTTTATGTAATTTTTTCTTCGAATTATTTGCTGGTTTGATTTTTGCATTTGTGGTTTTGTGGTGATTATTGCTGTTTAGATTTTGATGTTAAGTTCTGTTTGTGCTTTTTTTATTCCTTATTATTTATATTTGTTTTCCGAGAAAGCTTTTAGTTTATTAACTACTAAGCAGTGTAATGTGATTTTCAAAAGCAGCCAGAATCATTTCAGTGCCTCTGAATCACTCCTGCAGTGAGACGAAGTTTTAATTCCATTTGTAAGTGCTTAGTTTAAATAGCATTGCTAAAAACAAGTTAAAATCTCGTTGGAACATAAAAATGATAAGTAATGGAAATTTTTTGTTTTTTATATCACTTTGAAAATTGGAAATAATATATGTATTGTAACCAAAATTTTTAAAAGAGCTAAGATTTTTGACAATTTTAAACTTAAAATTTTTTACTAATTTTAAAGAATTAAGATTTTTTAATAATTGAAAACTTACGATTCTCAGGGCTTCAGATACAACTAAAGCATTGTTATTTTTTTAACTGTGAAAAAATTTTTTTGCTTGGACGGAATTATTTTCAGGCATTGTGGACAAAACAACTTATCAATGCTGCGTAATTAATAAAAAGTAAGCAAAGAATCCGACTCCTACATGGCAAGTCCTTGAAATTTACAGTAGATAGAATTAAAAAGGTTGAATGAATTATTGAGAATTCAAAAATTATTCAAGTCTCTTTAGTAATTTTCTCTGATTTTTTGACTTTTTTTTATAAGGGTAAAGGTCATACCTATATTGTATAATTTTTTGAAATGTAAAAAAAATACTTTTGTTTCGCTTTTTATTACGAAAATTAGGGACGCTGAATTAGAGCATATGAATGCGAATCAGTTAAAATCTCAGACAGGTCTTCTTAAGTTTCTGTCCAGAAATATAATAAGATTTTAGCAATATTTTAAAATGGGCCTGATGAAAAAAAAATGTGGAAGTTAGTTTTAATCTTCGCTTTATTGGTCGCCGGCACTCTGGCAGTACTTGTCCCGCGCTCAGATTTGTTGTACTCATCGTTCTCGTTTCGTCCTCGTGGAATCCATATCGACTGCTTTCAAGCGTCTTCTTGAGAACTATCGATTGATGTATATCTCGACGTGTCTGATATACTAATCTCCTTCGCATAGCGTTTGTGAAAGTTCGTTACGATCCCATCCCAAATCATAACATACGGAGTTAGTTTAGTCCTGCATTTCATCTCTGACCCAAGCTTATTAGCAAATAGGTCATATTTTCGCTTCTTCTCGATCTCGATTGCTGTTAACCTATGCTGAATAGTGATGCCAACTTCAATCGGGATTACTTCACGTCGCTTTTTAACATGTATCATGATATCTAGTTGATCCGCTTTTATTCTGATTGCAGTTCTCACTCGCGTATCGACTCTGA
>UYYF01004474.1:0-61639 GCA_900618365.1 Thelazia callipaeda
TCTCTTCCAATTATATGTCTATTTTTGATTGTCATGATAACAACCACTGTTGGCAGTTTTTTTCAATCTAGCATTCATTTTGTGAACAAGTCATCACTTATTGATAGCTTCAGATGAAGGAAGTACGTTTAACCATCCGACTGTTGTTGTGAAATTCAAATCTTTTAGTTAAAAAAATGAAATTGACTTCTCTCAGTACAAATTAATTCTAGAGAAATTTGTAATGCAAGCAGTCAATGATAAATGTCACCCAGTAACGTCCGAAAACATTATTTTTTAATTTCAGCACAAGTGTATACCGATGCTTTCTGTGGTATGGTTCATTTTCTCGAATTAAATTATTGCTTCACATGGAGAAGTTCCAGTCATTTTAAAATTTCAGCTCACAACATTTTCGCGCGTGTTACAGTACACAGTTTCTATTCTTTTTTCTCTTCTGTTCAGTTTTTGATAGAACTCCATGTATCCGATCTTTTTTTTCGCAATATAATTTCAACATATAGAGTAGTTTAGCTTCTCATACTCAAATTAGCATAAAATTTGCACGTCAAAACTTCACAGTCAAATAACATCTTTCATTGACTTTTGTTTGCAGATGTTAACAGCATACAATAATTACTTTTATTCATTATATATTGAGACTGTGAAAAATATCAGTACTTCATAAGCGGAAAAAAAGGCATAGCTATTTTCTTAGCAACGTAATCAAAGTTATTTCTCTTTTACCTAAAATTTTTACAGGAGGGCCAAAGTAATTAACACCAGCTGAAACGTAGACATATGTTTCAGTTGTTTTGTCGTAGTAAAGACCATGGAAAAAGGCATTCCAAATATACACCAGCGGTATGAATAAATACATTTGCCCAGCATGTGTATGCCCTGAAAAGCATTATTAAAAATAATTATTGAATTTTTACTTACTAAATGAATTCATTCAAATCTAGCAAAAGAATTCAGATTTTTATCACCAGAAAGGATGAGATCAACATTTTCAGCAATTTCAATATCTCTCAATATTATTTGCGCCGCATTTGGTTGATGAATAAGAATAATTGTTGTATCGTTTTTGTTACATCTCCGTAAAGCCTTCCTATAATTCATTGCATGTCCAGGAATCCTAAAGATAAACTTTAAATAGCTTAATGGTTAATGCAAAAAAAAAAAATGTAATTTCAGTACGTCATTTTTCTACTCTCATCTACTAGATATCACTTGTTTCGGCATCAAATTGAAAGCTGAATGAATACTAGTCTGTGCGTAACAAAACGAAGTATGGTATAAAATATAAGTGTGATTTCGTGATATAGAAGAAACAAAAAGAATATTTATAAACTATAAAGCACAATGTGAAAGAGTGTTATAAACAATGAAAATAGGATGAAGTGTTCTAACAAATAAATGAAACAACCTTGAATATTGTGCAAACAAGTCATCTGCTCCAGCTATACACACTACGCTCTCGTTAATTGAGATTTTTTTATTTCCATTATGTAGAGGAATAATTCCGATTTTCTTCAAAAATGTGAACCATTCATTAACATTCCCATGAAGATATTCATGATTGCCTACAGTATTTTTTACTTTGCTTCAAAATTGCAACATTATCAAATTTACTATTTCCGACACAGAACTGAAAAATGAATTTCCTACCTAGCAGGAAGGTGAGATATTTGCAGAAACGCAAAAAAGTGGAAATATGATTGTTTAATATTTATGGTCTCCACCTGTTGCAAAAAATGTCCCATATCTTGGAGTTAAGTTCTTCAGAGGACAGACAGCTTTTTTCAACTGTTTTACAAAGCCGTCGGCAAGATCACCAGAAATCGCAATTACATCTAAACGAATGCTATGTACTTGATAATAAAAACTAGAATATAGTTAAAAGAAGATGAAGAATTAACCTGGCCCAATGGAGTTTATTATATCTACCATTTTCTGAACATTGGAATGACCTACAGTTGGTCCAACGTGAAGATCAGACAAAAGAGCTATTCTAAAGCCTATCTGCGCTAGTGGCAAATTTCTGATTTTGATCGTTACATAGCGTATATTAGGTGGTGACATTGCAACCCAAAGACCGCATACAGCAAAAATAATGGCAAGTAAAGCAACAGAATTGCGATTTGAACGGTCATTCATGACGAATATTCTGAAAATCATGTTTGTAATAAACATTTTGAGCATTAACAGATTGAAATTCTTGAAAATAGCAAATTGAAAACGGTGCCAAACTCAAGACATCACTGATTATTCATAAGTTCAAAAAAAAATTACCTCAAAATATCAAATTTATTTGGTCTAAAATGAAGCAAAACGTAAGACATCGTACGCATCAGGAGGTAAATAATTAAAAAAAATATAGTGTGAATATAAATTGCAAATAGCGTGAATGAAATAACTGCTAATATGTTTGATTCTTTACCAATCGCCACACAGTAAAAAATTGAGCAGATATGAGAGAAAAACAATGTTATAGCTATGCACGCCTGGAAGAAACTTCTGATAATAAAAATACCGTAGTATTCAAATGCTGATTCGGCACTTTGCCATTGAAAGGTAAACATTACATTTTTATCACTCTTCTCAATACTATAACGATTAGGAAAATCTTACTCGTTGAATATTTTGAACCCAGTACGGTTCTCGAAGTTTCTGAGATGAATTTGATGGCACCTCCGATGGATCCCTACTTCTTTAATTAAAAAGTCTGAGAGATAACAACACGAAAAAACAATGTCCTGATGACATTTTAAATTTTGCTTTAAGAAAGTCACAAGGGTCAAAAAAACAAACTTATCATCAGTAGGAGAGAGCATTAGCCACAAGAAAATTGATCCTAATACCATAGCAAATTGCAGTACAACGATAAGATTTAAACGAGCCATAATCACATATGAAACACCCGTTAAATTCATTTTCAGCAAGAAAATTAATATCTGCATCAGTACAAAAACAGTAATTGATACTGTCAGTAATGATCGATATTTAAAAAAGTTGATCCTTTTTTTATTTATCTGAAAGTTCTAAGCATAAAATTAAATCTAAAAGTGACAAAATTTGTAAAAACAAAGAGATACAAAACAGTCATAATAAACTGCTGCATATTTTAGTGACAGATCAAGCCAAATATTACTTCATGACTAAAAAATAGCAAAATTTTGCCTTCAGCTTACTAAAAAATATTTTGAAAGATTCTTTCAATTTGTACTGCAATTAATATTAAACAGCTATTCTAATTTTAAATTGCTTTAAGTAAAAAAGCAAAAATGAAAGTTTTTTTCAAAAAATATACGAAAAATATGAAAAAAGCAGAAATGGATATAAATTTTGCACAGTAATGATTAACTGTTTCATACTTGGTCATTCCGTTCAACCATTCGCTCTATAAATTTTATAATTATGTAACGAATAGCATCAACGATGCGATGAACGATATCTCCCATTTCTGACGGTAAAATAATATTAAATGGATGCTTTTAAATCTATCTTAAATACTCAGCAACCAATTCAAATTTTCCCCGCCCCAATCATTTCTTCCATAATGTTTTCAAATAAAACCCTTTCATGAAATGTTGCATAGTTGTGAAATGCTGCACCTTATGACACAAGTCATTCACATGCTTGTGCAAGTAACATGTAATTGTGTGATATTTTGCATCTTATTCTGGTAGCTCTATCTGTTGTATTGTTTGGAAAATTTTGTACCTTTTATGTTAAAGGCGGAACAAAAAATGGAGGTAATTTGTGATCCAAATCTTCGTATGCGTCGCACACTAAACATGGCCGTGGCGCAAGAAGTCAATCAATCAATTCCTATTAATCGGTATAATTTTAAGGAATTGTGTCACTTAATTCAGTTGTTTTCGGGCTTATTTATCGCTTTTATAAGTCATATCTGTCAAAATTTGGAAATTTCATCTGTATCTAGTTTTTGTACTGACTTATTTGATGCAAGGATAGGGATTAGAAGTGCAAACAAAGTCATCTCTGAAGTCGGCATTTCTCATAATGACTTATTATAATCTTTTTCTTCTTATTTACTTATGAACATGTTAGTGGAGTTTGTATGGGATGATTATTTTAGTTATTATCGAAGTCTAAATGAAATATATCGTGTTGCTGGCTTTTGTATGGAGGATAAAGATTATGAAAAAGCTTTTATTTACTACATGCGATTTGTAAGGTTTGCTTTACTTATCATTTTGCTGTTGTGTTAATGTAACAATCTTAAATACATTGCAGCATGATGTTAAATGTTAACTTTACTAGTTTTTGTTCCTCTCCTTAAATGTCTTATCTTGAGTATTCATTGATTGCTTCAAAACTTTAATTCAGTAAAAGGTATATCAGTCCAACTTTTTTATGATTTGTTCACAGTGTTTTATGCAATTTTGATTCCAATATTATAAAAATTCAGTTCTAAAAAACTTTGTAATGTTAGGATTTTTTCCCCTCCTTTGAAATTTTTCTCTTCTTTTTGGAGCATGCATTTGATAGCTGTTACTTTAGTCTATCGATTGATGAACTGCCGAAACACAAACAATACAAAAGTTTTTCATCATCTGAAAAAATCAAAGCAGAAGCTACTCTTCGAGACGCACTTCTGAAAGCTGAACTACTTAAAGAGCAGTTGAAGAAAAAGTATGAAGAAGAAGCAGCCAAAGCAAAGCAAAATAGGGATAAGATTGCCGCTGTTTGTTTTTGTTGTGAATTTATAATAAATTTTTGAAATCATTCATTTAATTCGCTATAGACACTGGTTTTACTGTTTCTTTCTGTTTACAGAATGCAGTGATGAAGCATAGAAATGATGTATTACCTGACCATGATATTGCAGTTATTCAAAGAATTGATCTATCTGATTATATGGAAACGTGTTTAGAAAATACATCTGAACAAAGGTTACACTAGTTCTCATATTTTTTTGGATCGTTCTTGTATTTCTCACTCTTACACGAAATTCCGACTTTGTAACTTGTGTAATTTTGCCACTAACAGTAAAGATAGGCATATGTACATAAACAGCAGGGGTTACTAATTTTTGTTTAGCTTGTATTTGATATCATGAAGGTTTCATGATTGTATTTTGGCGTTTTTTTTTTTGCTATGTGTACTTTCGTTTTACCTGAAATAACTATGATTTGCAGAACATTAAGTTTTTTTTGTTCCATTCATTATGTAAATTAGTCACAATCCTTTATAACCACTATTATCTGGTAAGGTTAATTTTTGGAGCGTGATTAGCTCCAAAAAATATATAAACTTTTGAAATAATTATTTCATCAGATAATATTGTCAGGAATCTTAATCACAAAAAAGTTGTTGTTGCTGGTGATCTGGTGGAACATTTCATGCGCTTGGCACAGATGAATACCGACCGAAATGTGGAAACATGTGGTATTCTTTGTGGTTCAATGGTTTGTCCTATACCTTTCTTAATTTAACGTTTTTTGTAACCATAGTTTTGTTCTTGTGTTTTAAGAATTAATTGTGTAAAAATATTCTGCCTCCCAAACTCATTTTTCGCAAGTTTTTCTGGCTTATTTGGAATCTGCATTGCTTTTAATGATTTTTGTTCATACAGTGAAACTTTGCACCATTTTTTAATGAAATTTGATTTATATGTGGCATCACAGTTTATATTTGTGGAGCTAATTACGCTAGTTTAATTGTTTCCAAAAATTTGCGTTGTAATCAGATTAAGCTTATTAATACATATTTTAGGCGAATTACCTTTTCTTAATTCATGACGAGAAAGATTCTTGAATTTATTTAAAAATGAAAAGTGAAAATCAGAATTAGAGCAGAAATTGCTTGCTCAAAAAAAAAATGTAGTTCTTGCTCGTGATTTCTTTTTTAAGAATATTGATATAATATTGTTTAAGGTTAGTGGCAGGTCATGTCATATAACACATGCTGTAGTGCCGAAACAAACAGGTGGCTCAGATAGCTGTGATACACGTAACGAAGAAGAAGTGTTTGCGTATCAAGATGCGAACAATTTGGTCACTTTAGGATGGATACATGTACTTTTCATTTTTCATCTAATAAATTATTTTGCGCTACTTGATCACCATCAGATGCAGAATATTAAAAATTTATTCCAATTTATACATTTGTGTATTTTGGTTGGGTACATTTTTGTGTTGCACATTTAGTAAATTCAATGCTCTTTTACTCCAATTCACGTATTTGAAAAATTAGGTTGTGATCCTTATTCTGACCTAAAAAATTTATCGTCAGTTTCTTCATGTTTGAAAGTCATCAGTTTTTAGATCAACAGTATTTGATGTGAGGGTTAAATTCCTTTTAATCTGACATTAGATGAGGATTTGTTCTCTTAACACATTACCGTTAGTTGTATTATTTTTTTAAAAAAATTGCGTTTTTCCAGACTCATCCATCGCAAACTGCTTTTCTTTCGAGCGTTGATCTCCATACTCATTGCTCTTATCAAATGATGCTGCCAGAAGCCATTGCAATCGTCGTCGCTCCCAAGTTCAATGAGTGATTGTTGCTTCATTTCAATATCAGATTCAAATCTTCTTTTAAATAAATCTTTACTCATCAGATTTGTAACATTAACTTGTTTCAGAGTTGGAGTATTTCGTCTATCTGAGCGTGGTATGAAAGAAATTGGTGAATGTCGTAAAACAGGCTTTCATCCCCATAAAGATTCATCAGCTCTGTTTCTTTATTGCGATGACGTGCACTTCGAAAGTTCTTTTGGAGCCGTTGTTGTTGATTTACGCTGATAACTCTTTTTTTGTTGCTATGGCGTTAGAGAGCGTGCAGTTTAATGATTAATTGATTTAGTCATCGTAACATAGTTATTTTTTATGTGATCTCTGGGTCATCTTTGTGTGAGTTTATGATATAAATAACTTTATAGTTCTTTTTTGCAGTTCATCGTATGTGGGTGTGTCTTCTTTCTGTGGAGTTTGATGACTTCTAATAAATTTTATGAAATATATATCGCTTCAAGTTTAGGATTATTCTTTGAGAAAAAAGAACATTACTCAGGATCAGGTTTGTAGTGCTTCTCATTCTGTTCATATTTTGTACCTCTGTTCTTGAACGTTCTCTCGTCAAATAAGATCTACTTGTGGTTATGGGCATTAACTATTGTCATATTTTGAATGTTACTGGTTATTTGATACGGATTATTATTTTTATATGTAATGTATTTATGGTTTTCTCGTAATTTTCCTCAGATTTTTGACTAATATTTCTTTTGGGTATTTATTTTTCATGTGCTGGTTTCACTTGTCTTTTTTACTCTTGATTATGATAATATGAATATGAGTTTTTCGGCTAAACCTTATTTAGTAAAGAGTAGTCTTTGGTGAAAAGTGTGTCATTTCTCAGAAATGGAGTGTATAAAGCTTTCACGATCCACTCATGACTGCGGTAAAGAGCGTAAATTAATAAGCAGTCAAGATGTGGCGCAATTTTCCTAAGTGTTACAGTAGTAAACGTCAAATGAACATCAATAGTACTTTGGTTATTTAGAGGCTGTTAATTGGATGGTCGAGTTTTCATTCATAATTTTGCCGGAGGTCGGGTTTGGTTATATAATTATTGATAATAGACATATATGCAATTAGGTTCGATGTCTGTAATGGATCATACCTGTGTTATTGAGAAATTTCAAAAGCAGCTCAACCGTCTTAATATAAATGATGTCTGAAATGAAATGAATTGGGACGTACTCAGTTAACAAATAAAGGGTAAAAAAGTAAATGATTGAAAAACAAGAGATAAATGCGTTGCTGATCATCACTGTGCTTTATCAGCTGTTAAACATTACCGATGTACGTAGCACTGAGAAACTTGTGTGCTTGTGCAAACTCTTACCGACACCACTTGACTGCTCAAAAGTCTTTCCGTGGTGCTTACGTTGAATTTAAACAAAAATTGAATTTGATGTGGTGTAAGAACAGACACTCATCCAATTCACTCCATTTCTCAGAGTGAATCAGACAAGTTTAAAATTGCTTTGCTACCTATCTTACTTACGCTTACCTTTCCTTATCCCTTCAATTCATTTTTAATTGTTTAAAGTTTTTTCTTCACAAATGGCTACTTTCACTTTTCTCTTTCTCGCAAATTAACAAAGATTTTATGCTTAAAGAAAATGAGTAAATATTTCTTCAAACTATCAACTGCTTTAAAAATGTTATGTAGAGCAGTCAGTACTGATTAATTTTGTTTCGCTCAATAATTTGAAACGATTTTAAAGCATTCTGTGCTATTTAAGGCAAAATTGAATCTCATAACTGAAATCAAAAGACTCATTCTTCTGCTTATTCTTGTAACTAAAAATCAGTGAAAAAACTTACAATATATTGAAGCTAAATTACGCATTTTTGCGATGCAATGTTTTATATATACAAGAACTGTTTTTCACTATTTTTTTCTTTGATTCATTGTTTTACACAATTTTGAAGCAAAATCAGGTGATTGATTACTTTTTTGGACTAATATATGTGATCCTTCAGAGCGACAGTAATAGTTAGTATGGTCCTTAGCATTTCTTATTAGTCAAGTAACTGCAGACTAAACGTAGGAAAGTTCAAATTTTAAAATGATTCTAATACAAGCCATAAGAATTATCATTAATGAGCATTGTAAACATGCAAAAATTGCAATAATAGTTTTGAAAAAATGTATGCGAGCGAGTAGAAATGGAAATTTCAAATGTTCAATGCAACATTTTAAAATCAGTGCTACTTATTAACATTAATTTAAACTAATTATTAAATGAATGTTTAAAAAAATATTAAGCAAATAATTTGAATTAAATTTTTAAATCTGTCTCTGTATCATATTCACATTTAATGAATGCAATGATTGGTGATTACTTGATCTTGATGAGATAAGTAAAGAGTTTTTTTGATAGTTGAAATAGAGACAATTAGTAATTCTAAGATAAGCATCAAAATATGCTATAGTTTAAGAGAGTAGAAAGGAAGAAAAGCACGTTCTGATGATACTTTTTCATCAGTGTAAAATTTTAAGCACAAACAGTAAAGTTCGAGATTATATCGGTTTAGGGTCGAGAGTAGAGTGAAGATTTGAGCAGTGCTGAGAACAAAACGAGCAATAATACACGATAGTGCTTCTACTGCCTGCTGTGTGCGTGTGTGCAAGGATGAATAAACGAAAGAATGCTTTCTTCAGCTGCTGCAAAATCGCTTTTCCTTCCATCTTCCCACAAATACTTCACTTTTTCAACATATATATTTACTATTTTTGATTCTGTGAAACATTTTAAAAATCTTTTACCAGCACTTATTATTTTCTTCTTTTTGCTGCAGCTTTTGTCCATTTATTATTATTATTAGATCTAAATGATATTTCAGTTTACACTGTCATAGATTTGATTAAAATCAGATAAATCCCTCATTTATTCATCTAAACTCTTCATAAAACCTTTGATTTCTTTTATGTAAATTATATAATTACTCTTACTTTAATATACTATACTGTGTGGTATATTAATAACATTCAATAAATATATTTAAAAATATAGTTATTCAAAAATTCATGTAATAGCAATAAAATATTTGTTAATTCATAACTCCATACAAAATCTATGCATAATTTATATACATAAAAGGAATATTGAACCATTTTGAAATCACGTAAATTTGTATTATTTCACTCATAAATGTAAATCGAGTATATTTATGAGAAAGTTAAATACTTATTGTATCAGATAAGGACTGCAATTTTAATGAATTTTTTAAAAATTAATTTTGCCAGGTTTTGTATTATTCAGCTCATGACAGAAATAGAAGAAGAAGATCCTTACGCTGTGAGTTCGGATAGTGATACTGAATCTCTCAAAGGTCCACCACCGAAGATAAACATTGAAGGACGGTCTGTTGCTGATATCTCTTCGCTTGTACGTTTGTTTGTTCTACACTTTCTAAGTTCCAAAAGTCAAAATTTTGCTCTGTTACTAATCGAGATTAGATAAATTTACCATTTTAATGAAGCTTATTAAAACTTTATATCGGGCACTTAAATGAATATAAACTGCTCTTTTATCCCTTATCATTTTTGTATATCTTCAGATTAGTTATCTGTATAATAATTCTGGCATGAAATTTATTCATCAATTTTCAAAAAGTCGGAAGTTATTCATTGTAAATTTATAGAAATGTTTGGAACATGTGGAATATTTAGCTGAAGTAACATGACGTGAAATATGCTAGCAGAAATGAAAAAATAAGCTTATAAAAGTACAGAATCAGAGGGAAAAAATATTTGATTTAAACACATAATTATAATGAAAGAAAAGCATATAAAATGAAGCGTAGAAATCGGCCGATTATATAAAAAATTATTTACTTTAAAAAATAAAATAAATACGAAATATTTTCAGTAAATTAAAGAAGGTAGTATTTTGACAAGTTGCATAATGGAACTGTATGTCGTCTATGATACGTGGCGTGTTACTTCTGTTAGCAATGAGAAACGTCATAGTTTACTATTTGTGCATTGTGTTGTGACTTTGATTAATTGAACTATTTTGTGCTTGTTTGTTTAAATGCAATTAAGTGAGTGACTAAAAGGTAGGGATCATCATTCAAATATATTACGCTTTCAGAAATTTTTTTGTTTTCTATTTTTTTTTAAATTTTTTTTGTCTTCTTTTTACTATTTTTTTAGAAAGCCGCATTGAAGGAACAGAAAGAAACTGCTAAAGATGAAAAACGATTAGAAGAACTGAATCAGTTAAAAGAAAAATCTGAAATACATAAAATCAAGCAAGATTTTATTGAGGGTATTATTTTTGATGGTATTATTTTGATGTGCATTTCTTTTGCATAATTGATTGCAGTAAAGATTGAAAGTATTGTACACTTTCTTTAATTATATAAATATTGTAAAAATTTACTTTATTTTCTAATTAAAAAATAACACAAAGCTTTGTGGCTTACTTACTCATGTTTCACCTAATCAATTATCTATCTAAACACATCATTATCTTTACCACATTTGGCCATGTGCTGAATGTAAGCATATTAAAACTCTACATAGAATAACAATTTTATGGAAAATTAATCACAAAATTGCGAAGACTGCTATCATCTTGGAGTGAATAAAGTGAAATTGTACAGGTACTTTAGCGTAAATAGACTTTAAAATTTATATATTTTAAAAAAGTTATGTCCTATTTTTATGATAAATAAATAATTGCTTAATAAAATACGTTTGAAAGCAAAATTTTTTGCATGCATATTTTTTGATCAACAATGCTTAAGATTTAGGTAATATAAAAACTCCATCGAAAGATGGATCAAGGCTGGTTGACGAAGAGCGGGAGCAACTTATTGCCGTAACAAAGGTTTGTGTTCAGCCAATTTCAGACTAAAAGATGAGCAAATGGTTGTTAATGGTACGATAGTTTTGAACATAGTTCACACTTTTATTAGCCAATAAAAATTTCACTAATATACGTTTTTTCATTTGCATTCGATAATGTAAGCATTTATCAACTGAGTTGGACTGCAATTTAAAAAAATTGCAGATATTTTAAAGGTAACGTTATTATTCTACTATTCGTTGTACACATTTGCTTAATTTGTTGGATATTATTTAATACATTTTCAATTAAATCGTGGCGTTATTACAATATTACATAATTTTATTTTTGAAATTAAATAATGCTATGGTTTTTTCAGGAAAAGTATACAAAGTTTAAAGACAAATTTGAAAATCTTCCCGAAGTAATGAAAGAAGATCTTGAAGAACGTTTGAAAAGTGTGGAAAAAAATCTTACTGGTGTTGGCAAAAATAATTTAGAACATATTAAAGACGCTTTTGAAAATCCGCAAAAAATGGATGACTATGAACGTGAAAAAATAGTAATTGAACGTTCAGAAGCAGATAAAAAGCGTATAATGAGGACATTTGCTCAGGTTTTGAGAAGAAAAGTTTTTTATTTCCATATCCGGAGATACCTTTTTTCATGAAAAAACTGGAAATTATAATTGTAAAAAAAGAGATTGAAAAATAATGGTAGTTAATATATTTATTTTTTAAGCCCGATCTCGCAGTTGATGAAGTTCCAAGAGAATGTGCTGCATGCTTGAAAACTGTTTATCCTGTTGAAAGAATATTTGCTAATAAGAGAAATTATCATTTTCAATGCTTCAAATGCTTCAAATGTGGTAAAAAATTAACGTAAGCAAGTTCTACCACGATTAGTACTTATATATTTAAGGGACTTTTTATTTAGATACGTACTTAAAAAAGAGAACTGTTGCAAGCATAAAAATAGCAATCAAACTTTTTTCATACAAAGATATTTTATAGATATTTTCAATTTCTGTAATATTGGCAGTTCAAATCATTATCCCTTTTTCTTTCATGAAAGATATATTATTTATAAGTCATGTGCTTTCTGAATAACGATGTTTTTGAGACCAACAAATTATAATATGCATGAAGGGCGATTGCTATGTAAAGTACATTATATAGAGATATTTCATCCTGAAATTGCAAAAACAATGGATCCAGCCACAACAGAAGGTATGTTTTACATGAAGACTTTATCTCAATACTGTGGTTGACATTACTGACGATTTCGGTACTTCATAAATTTTGTTCCTCAATTTTCCTGGTTTATTCTACAAAAAATTGCATTCTTCAATATGGTATCGACGATGCATGTCAAGCAAATAATTTCAATAAATTGTTTCCATTTTTAATTCATATCTAATTTAGAAGATGATCGAATAGAAGAGGATGAAGAAGAGTATGCAATATCGTCAAAACCTCGACAATTAGCAAGTGATGTAGTCAGAAGTAAGGTTTTATTTCATTTATGTTTTTTTTTACTCGTTTACATTGCAATGTGTGCTAATATGTATTTCACTATATGTATTTCAATATATATATATATATACTGCAATTATGACGATGTATTCCTTTGCTTGATAACAAATAAGGGGATGGGTTGATATTACATGATGATAAGGCATCAAAAATATGACCGATTAAATTTCTTCGGTTCATTGACCACATTTGATCTTATTATGTGATGGACAACGCTAGCGGTGTTTGCGTATCAATTACAGGTGCACATTTTTATCTAATTGATGTACTGAATACACAATACCTCATTTTCAACCCTGCAAATCAAAATATATTTGCTTTAATATTTTACTTTCACTGGTATGAAATGATCGCTTTTACTGAAATGCAGTGAAAAAATTATAATTTTAAAACTTTAAATCCTAAATGAATTGTCAGCTATCCTATAGATAATTTTATGCTTTCCATGTGTAGTCTTTGATTACATTGCTTAATCCTACTAATCGTTCTGAATTTTACTAGATTTTTTAAAATGCTTTTCTTGTTATTATTTTTTTATTTTCTTATATGTCGTCACTTTTTTGCAGCTTTTGACAATAAGGATTCGCATATATTTAAAATGCTTCATAGCACACATTAATTTTCTATCTAAAAATAAGACAGCACTTACTTCAGTTCATGTTTGTTTTTGATAATTTTAACATGTTTAGTTTGCTCGTTTCTTTGGAATTTATTTGAATAACATTGCTAATAATCACAGTCATATGAGCTTTTGTTTTAATGAACTTCTTCATATTTCTAATATATTTGTTAATTTTAGGTGGTGGAAAAATAGATGACTTGTATATTATTGGATCACTAAAAGCTCGAAAAGGAGATTGGGAAAGTTCTGCAAAAGAGGCAGAATCTGCGCCCATTGAAAAAAAAAGTGTCGCTGAGGAAATCGTTGCAGGGAAAGTGAAAACTAATTTAGAAAAGTATGTCTTTAGTTCAGTAAGTAATACTATTTTCGATATCTGAAACTGCTAATAACAAAGTATAATTCAATATTTAACAATAACTGATATTAATGAGACCATTTGAAGTATTCAATGGGAATAATCAAAAATTTAAGTCTTCGAATATTAAATAACTTACAATTTTAAAGCAATAAAAATTTTAACTTTGAATCATTTCAGGTATTTCTGTTTTCAAAAATATAACAAGTTCCAATAAATGCGAAAATAACTTTTGAGTGAAGTGCTTTCTATAATTTTAAGAAGCAAAATATTGCATTAAGCGTTATTAATTAAATTTGTCATGTTGATCAAGTTTTTTGAAGATTTGTTTCGGGTACAGCCATCGAGGAACCTGATGGAGAAGAAGATGAAAATGATAATCGAGATCCAAATGTAGTCCGTGAAGACAAAAAACATCGCAAGGAAGAATTAAACTTTGAACAAGTTCGTTTTATATAATTTGTCAAATCAAATATCAATAAATAATAGTTTTTGGGTAAAATTAATACTACTTCTTTCCATATTGAGTTGATTTTTTCCACGATATCTTTTTGTTTATAAATTAATTAATATAATGGTTAAAATTCTGTCGGTAAATTGAATTTTTAATATGGGAAATAATTTGGGAAGAAAAATTTAGGTAAGTGATATCAAGAATAGATGGAAAACAGGAAATGTGCAAAGTACTGATATGAAAGATATATCCAAAGATGATTTAAAAGAGCTACAAAACTTAATTGGAGTAAAAGAACGTTTTCATGAAGTAACAGAAGCTGAACAAAAAGTTGTCAAACAATGGGATATGAGTGCACTTGATACTTCAGGTTTGTACCATATTGACTAGCGTAGATTGAATCTTATATTTTAGCCAGTTTTTTTGGCTAAAATTCCATCATAATTTCCTCGAACTAACGTTTCTTATTGTTTTAAGAGTTAGAAAATCTTCACAGATCTTTTCCAGCATTTGCAATTGGTCGATAGATTCAAATTTTTATTGCATAATAGAATTATATAGTGGTAGCCTAATGGTACAACTTTTTTTTACATCTTTGATTAAAATAAATGTATGTGAATGAAACTAAATTTAGGAGTAGCTGATGCTCGAAGATCTTTCTTGGAAGGCTCTGCATTTCAGGCTGGGCCAATTGAAAAGACATCAGCTGAGCTCGAAGAGCTTGAATTCAAAAGTTTCAAATTTTTCTTTATATTTCCAATTTTTTTCTGAAAAGATAATAAGAATTTTCATATGGCATATTTTCATAAATAGTAAGACATACTCTGATAAACAGCACTTAAGGTTTTTTATCGTGTCTTTCTATAATCAAACAGTTATGTCTAATTGAAACTTCCTTTGGATAATTCTAAAATTCTTGACAAAAACGTTAAAACTTCAGATTTATAAATAAAAGACATATATTATTATATTAGACACTATCTTCTAATTTAAAATCTATAAATATGGTTAAAAGAATATTAAGTATATCAAATTTGATTCTTATGATGTTCAAAAAAGTTTGCTTCAAGAAAAATATGAGAATGAATTTGAAAATTTTTTTAGTCATGGAATTGGATGCATAAATTTCTTGATCTTTTGTAAAAAAAAACAATTTTTGGATTCTACCACGCAAGATAATAATAGTATTTAGAGCTTCAAAACGTCAAAGAAAGATTTGAAAAGGGTGAAGGTGATATTCAAGTTCAAAAGATTGAAATAGACATACCCAACGTTGGAGATCTTAGCAACATCAAATCAGCTTTTGAAAAGGTATTAAGTTGAAATAAAAGCTATCAAAAATGAAAAATTAGTTTAAAAAAGTAATGCGAAGAAACAGTAATGCAAAAAAATTGCTTTAAGGGAGAAGAAAGTTCGGAGATGACTTCTGAAGAAAGAGCAGAAATGAAGAAGAAAGAAATTGAGGAAGAATTCTTAAGATATAAGCTTGCTAGACGTGAAGTTGCTCAGAGAAATGCTATGGAAAAAGTACTAATAAGATATTTACTTTTATTAAATCTATATAGAACTATTTTATTTTTACTAAATACACATGTGATTATATCATTGAATAACCTCATCTCTTTCAGCAATTATATCAGCAATATTTACACTTTTAAATTCAATAAATTGTTCTCTTTGAGGGTAATTCATTAAAATTGTACAAATATTAGAAAAACCAAATGACGCGTTTTTCTTACTACCAATAAAAATTTTAAGTAAAATTTTCATTTTCTTCTCTTTCTATGGAAAAATATTTATGATCACAGGCATCTAGTGATGCTGAAGATGTAGAAAATGATAGAGAGATTCAAATTGGAGCGATAAAAAATCGTTTTGAAAAAGGTGAAGCACCCAGAAATGCATCAGAAGGTTGCATTTATTTTATTTGGTTATTTTTCATAAACTTGTTCAAGCAAGGAAATTTTTGATTAGATTTTTTAAATTGCAAAAATTTAAAGATATTATAACATTTTTTAAGATTGTTTTTAGACAAAAAGTTGGATGTAGAAATTAAGATAGCAAGCAAAGCCAGAGAAAAGTTTCGACAAATTGATGCTGAAGGAGCTCAGTCAACTACTTCAGATAGTCATTCGAAGGTAGTCAGAGATATGTCATGAAAGTAATAATATATATTTAGAGTAATTATATCAAAATTGAGTCACAGGCAGTTTTTGCTAATAGTTACAATGTATTGCATTATAAAAACTTGAAAACTTTAAGCAATTACATATCATAATTTAACTGTATTTTCAAACAGGAAAAACATGTGAGCAAGTGGGATAAGAAAGAAGGTGCTGTACCAGAACCAGTGAACAGACGCCTAATAGAATATGAAGGTTTATCATTTATGAAGCGCTATTTTGCACTGATAATATCAATTCAACTTTTATAAAAGCATTACTGACAATAGCCACTGTCAAAACTGTATCACAAATGCTTCTTTTGACATAAATTTCCTTTAGATTTTGTATTTTTTTGTTCTCTAATGACTAGTTATCCTTTTTACGATTTTAAATTTAATTTCGTTCATAAAAAATCAGAAATCAACGCAGATGTGGGTTTCACTACATCATTATTTATATCAAAAATATTTATAGTAGTTGTTGAACGAAATTCGCAAAAACTGATTACAGATGATGAAATAGAAGATGATGATAGTTTTGACGTCAAAAATCTTATGCAAAAGTTTACAAATATTGGCAAAGAAGAAGAATCTAAGATCAAGCATGAAAGACCTAGTGATCTTGATGAGATTAAGGTAATCAGTTGTGTTTAGTTGCAAAAATTTCAATTCTTTTCTGCAGCTTTTTAGAGTGTATTATAATTTGTATTGTGTGATTTTTGAAAACCCAAATTTTTGCATGTTGTAAATTTAAGCAATATTTTTCAAGATAGCTGCACGTAATTTGAAAGAGCAATTCGAAAATGCTGGCAAAGAAGATGGAACTGAAACAGCTGAACAAAAACGTCGAAGACTTGAAGAAGAATTTGAACAATTAAGACGTGAGTTGATTTGCTATAAATTTTTATGCATAACTTGACTGATATATGGTTGAAAGAAATTTTTTACCCTCTATGTAAAAATATGAATTGTGGCTTAACTACCATTCAAGACATGTGTGTTATGAAAATGCATATGTAAATCGAGAATTATTTAAAGGTGAGAAGGAAGCTGCAGCTGCGCAAGAAGAAACTCTCGAAGAAGAATCGATTGGACAGGAAAAAGACGAAATCTGTGTTGTTGCTGATCATGCTTCTAAAATGGCTGCCAAATGGGAAAAGATTCAGAAGAAAGAAGCGAAAAAAGCTGAAAAAGGCAAATTGCCACAAAAAAATGTAGTAAAAGCAGTAAGTTTGTTTTGCTTCACAAATAAAACACTTCGCAATCATCTCAAGTCTCTTTGTGATAATTATTCATTTTTTCTACTTTATTAAGCTAATCCTTTCTGAATACTATGATATTATATAAATTAATTTAAGATGTTCTTGGTAGATAATTGTGCTACTTTCATTTTACCAAGTTAATCATTAAAAAATATGTCAGCAAATCATTCAGATTATGTCATCTTTCTGCTATAATTTTTAAAAATTTCTCTATTAAACACTTTTTATAATTAATTAAGTATTATAGAATTTGTAACAAAATAATTAACTGATGAATACTTTATCAAAACGAAAAAATAGTAATTGTTTGCAAAACGAAAATTGCAAACTCGATAATTTATAAATGTTGAGAGTAGTTTCAACTAACATTTTGCAGGAAAAGTAACATATGCAGAAGAAAACGAACGTTAAGTAAGCATACTGACTATATTACAGTGCCTATTATGGAATTGTTCATTTTCTTTATGATCCAAAATTTTTCTTTGACTTATTTGATTTTATTTGTTTTTCAATTAAAATTATTTGAAAGTATTTCGATCACATTCATTTCAGATTGATTGACACAGAAAAAATTTTAATATCGCATGTTTTTTTTCTTCTTTGCATAATTTTGCTTTGCGTTTGAAAGTGAATAAAAATTAATACAATTACTGATTTTAATAAAAATAATTTTTCATAACCAGGCAATAACTCTACTCAGCTAACGCGGATTGATTGCGCTTTCCATTAAATTTTATTTGTCTGCTTTAATACTTCATCTTTACTGCATCTGTAAATGATGCATAAGAGATGTTTGTGTATTGGATTTTCTAAAGAGAACTCACGATAATATTATTCAATAACCATTTTTGATCTTGATTTTCATGATAATTTTGATTTACTTCTGTTAACAATGAATTCTCTTATATTATAATCATAACCAAAAGCAGAAGAAAAAATAAATGCAACAAGAAGGGATTAATATTAAGAATTTTGAGAGGAATGAATTAAAAAATTTTGAAAAATGACTGCTTTCAATATTTTTTTTTCTGTACTTCGTCACCTATTTTCTAATTTAATTTAAAAAGTAAGGAATGTTTCTCATCTCCTCACATTGCATGAATTTAACATAAAATTCAGATTTGGAATGCTCGTGTGGCATCATCTCCTCGATGTAGTTGTTGCGGTGAAGCTGTTTATCTTGCCGAACGCTTGCAGTGCCTTTCACAAGTATATCACTTGAAGTGTTTCCGATGTAAACATTGTGGTCTGCATCTAAGGTAAAAATTCTGTTATAATTAAATAAGTGAACTACATATTTGGGATTTGCAAAGAATTAAAAAATTTCAATTTCTGTAATTTAATTAGTCTATTTTAAAAATTCATCAAAAATGTTTCACAATCAGCTCATGTGCATTTTTTCAGTATGTCATATGACCGTTTTATCTTTGAAATTTTTTAATTTCAAAGTAAGAAAGTAAGAAAAAAAAGCAATTAAGTAAGCAAAAAATTTATCTAAGATTAAAGTATAGTAATTCTATGTGATGATTCGCATTAATTTTAATTTTAATTTGGAGAAATAGATATCAGACTTGAAACAATCTTCCTATTAGCGTCAGCCAAGATCTTTAAAGAAACATTTTTAGATTGTATTCAATCAGAAATTACAGCTTTTCAAATGCTAGATGTACTGTGTTTTGAGATCAAGCTAATTGACAAAGGAAGACACTTTCTGGTTTACTGTTATTGCATAGTGATATGCTTTTGGTTTTGTTTCAAGGTGGTGGTGGACATATCACATATTTTTCAGAAGTTAGTCCCATAAAAAACTGCTTAATAACACACTTCATTGTTTTAAATTTCTATTAGTAAGAACCTGTTTTGTATTATTAAAAATTATGTTAAAATGTTGATTTTTGCACTTAAGATCAAATATTCGGCAACTTTTGTATTTGTAATACTCTTATCTACAGTAATATCCAATCGCTATTAAATCGACAAAAGTACTTAAAGAATTTATGATTACTACATATTTTTGCTCATTTACTTCTGCTGCTCAATTTTAAGTTATTTAGTTAATTTGATTCTACTTTCATTTCTAACTGACATTGTTGCATGTTTTTTTGCTATCTAACACCGTAAATGCTGTAATTGATAACAAACTAAATTTCATATTAATCACTCTAACACTAAATGAAAAAAGCAAATAAAGAGTAAAAGCATCGGTCAGCAAATTTTGCTTGCACATTTGTTACAGTGCTACTACTCCTTCACCCATCTGCTTCTCATCATACATTTTAAATCCAATCAGTTCATAAATTATTCTTGCTCCAACACTGCCGCAAGAAGTTTACAATGAAATATAAATGGATAAAAGAAGCATAGGAAGATTTTATTTCAATCAGTAAGACAAGTAAAACTCCTTTCCTCGTTCACGTTTTCTTTTTTCTGACAGTAACAGATTTAGAGTGGAAAATTGTCAGCGATCAACGGATGGCAGTATATTCTGTGAAACACATTTTCGTCGTCTATTTATTCCTCAGAGTTCGTATGTTTTTCAACACAATCAACAATTTGTAGTAACAAGCTAATGATTACTTAGAACGATGGTTAACTATTACTTATATGTTGATCAAACAATACTTTGTCTGAGACTGCAAATCTATTTTTAATTTCAAAATTATTGATGCTAAGAAAATCTATCGAACAAATGAAGTAAAACATGATATTCTTAGGATACTTCGGTTTCTTATTTATATTCGGAATTCATATCACAAATACGCTTTTTTGGGTGTTAAAAAAAGAAATAAGAGAACTCATATTCGCATTTTATGTATAGTAGTCATCACCGGGACTAGAACTGTTCGGGTATCTTTATTCAAACTCGATAGATTTTGAAATGATTTGCTAGGCAGTGCAAAAACTGGGACTTAAGGCGATTGGTTTTCAATAATTTATTTTTCGTAAATTTTTGACGTAAATGCGATCCAGTTATGTAATAAATGATTGTTGTATTACTGAACAAATAAATATTTGTTCATTTTTACATTCAAAAGAATTCAAATATAAAAACATCACTTCCAATATGGAACTGTTACAAAAGCACTTCAGTGATCGTAACTGTATTTTCTTTTGAACAAAAACTGATATATTCAATTTTCTCAAATGATACAAATTACGTTTGATTTAAATGCCAACAATAAAACAGACAAGGAAGTGAAAAACCGTTATTCAGTAAAGAATTACTCTTCTTTTTTGTTATGTCTGACCAGAAAACCGTTTTCGTTACGCACAGTATTATCGTTAATTAAATCCTGTGTCATTGCAGCTATTTCTTCTTCGATTCCTTCTCTACAAACTTTTTAGCACATAAAATTATGATTTAATCCAGAATTAAGAATTGCAATAAAGATGACTTTTGAATGCTGTGTTTATTGAATCTAAAATATTTTTATTTGAAACTGATTATTTAATGTGCTAGACATTCATTACTTATATTTTGCGCACAATACTAATTTCGTTGAAAATTTTCTAGCAAAATAATCTCTCATTAACATTTGACATTTATGAAACTGTAAACTTTAATTATTGAGCATTACTTCAAAATAACAATATTTATAATGATTCATTCAAAATTTTTTAAAGTTCATATGAAGATATCAGTTTCTGAAAAATGGTGTTCTTCATTCCAAAAACAACGTGTGCACTTTCTTAGAGTTCAAGTCTATTCATTCAGTAAAGAAGAACATTTTTTAATGCAAATTATTCAAAAACCAATTGGCACACCTATCAATAACTCCTGAATTCCTTGCAGGGATTAAATCTAGATCAAATTAGCCTCTAGTTCTAGTAAATTTACAGCCCAAATTTAGCATCATTGTAGAAATATTTATGAGTTAAAAGTTCAACGTTTCACCTGAAATGAAACGATCGTAAAGCGAATGGATTCTGCGGATATGCGTTATGCACAACAACGGTAACATTATGATAGTCAGGGCATTCTATAGGTACCACATCCAAGCAACAAAAATAGTCAACTTGATTGTGCCAACAACAAACTGTGGATGCGTTAGGCTTCAAAGTATACGTAATCCAAAAGATATTATTGAAAATTTTGTACATTTTTAGTCTACAGAAAATTACAAGGAATAAAAATATGAGATTGATAAAGTAAAAATTTCCTAGTCAAATTTTGATTAACTTTCTAAAACTTAGTAAACTGTCTTCAATGAATTGTACTAATAGTTAGTTATAAGGCTGTTAATTCGAAATATATAAATCTGTTTCTTAAAACATGAACAAACTATATGACATTGAAAGTTCTAATATTTAGAAACGGTTAAAAGGGAATAACTACAATTTTTTAATTCCATACAATATCGAGTTTTAATCACACTCATTAATTAATGCATGTGCAAGTGACATTCCTGTACGAAGCCATAACGTTTCCGCTCAAAAACTTATAGAACTTGAAGTATGCAATTTTCTCCAGCTTTTCGATTGATACAATTTCAGATACTTTTAAAAAATTAGCTTGCAGCGGATTTTCTGTCGTGAAACCTATTTTTCGCTTTAGATTAACGTTAGTCACAGAACTAACCTGATCAGGTAAAGCGTTTACACATAAGCTGTTCTGATGAGGGAGACATTTACGTGGTTGGCCATCAGGACGATACATTGGTCTTGCACCAAATGGGCATGGAGGTACATCTCGTCGTTCTAATACGTTGCTTACAACAGTTACAAAGACTAAATTTTTTCAAATCAACTAACTATAAGAAGCAGTTCATTTTATTTGCATGAAAATTATTATATTTCTACTACAAGTGCGCATTATAAGAGATCGGCTATTCAAAATATTTATTGAGGATACAATGCAGTGTAATTCAAGTAGTAAATCGCTAAAGAAATACAAGGGAATTACTTTGAGGTTGAACAATATGCAAAATACAAGAGGTGAAAGTAACATAAAAATCACAACTATTACAAGTAATTTCCGCACTTCAGGCAATAAAAATGGGAAAAATTAAAGTAGTTATTTTTCTAACCTGTCGCAAAGAAAATATGTTCAGCAGGTATCATCACGTTCGTCCTTCAAAACCCACCAGGTAATCTTTCTTCCCTTATCTTCCTATGATGCTATAAAGTGGGGCAACCATTTGACGAAAAGGTTAAACAATGACCGCAAGCTGTTGCAATAGACGAACCTACACTCACCTAACTGAACCAGTTTTCATTGATACAACCTAAATCTTGTAGATCAACAAAGTACAAACACATACAATACACCATTACCTCCTTATATGTCTACCTAATCGAATCATTTAAGAAACCAGCCCATTATTATTTCAACACCTTCCCCATATCCTATTTGGTGATTGCAAATCCCTCCATTTTGTCGGTAACACTCATCGGTTACAACCCTAGTTTTCTGACAACATTCACTATACGAAACATAGATTTAGCAGATGTTAACAAAAGCAACAAGGGTCAACGAGTCTAAAATTACTACTGCCATCTCCAACTAGCATTAAATTTAAAATGGCATCACTTTACTTTCAACTCTTAGCATAATTTATGGTAATGTGTTGTTTACTTGGCAAGATCATACATAAGTAAAAACTGTTTTTTATTAGACAGAAACAAAAACTAAAGATTCCTAGCAGCAAGTAGATTAAAACTTTTGAATAATAGATAGGAAAAACATCAGAAGAAGAAGTGCATTCGTAATTATTCATGAAAAAACAATAAACAATAAGAACTTAACTTAAAATGCGGAGATTAAAAGAAATATTATATATATATATATATGACTAAACATCATAACCACTATTCTCAACTATATTCCTATCGGCAGTAAAGCAAACAAAACCCATAAGCAACTGTGAGAATCGCAAGTTATGTCATTAACGTCAATGCAAATGCTGACAGGCTGATGCAATTAACGTCTTCATTCCAGGCAATATAGCTGAGAGTTCAGCGAATTCGATACCTGTTGCTAAATGAGTGACTATTTGATTACAGCGACCGTAATCTCCAAAAACCAGACAGTCGGCTAGTTCGTAGAAACTGAGGAGTGTAGCACGAGAAAACTAAATCAGTAATTGGAATGTAAATCATGTTATGAAATGAAAATATTTCCAATATTCAATTGTGATCAAATTATATATTTGCAATGAAACACACTTTTACTTGAGCAAGTCGAGGTATTAGCTCCCAAATAATTTTTTGTTCTACATTATCCATTTTACGCGAAGTCACCTGTAATGAAAGTACAGGAAAATAAGTGCATCTGAAATTACCAGTCTTTAAATGTCTACAGCAAATTTTTCTCTAGTCAATAGCAAGTAAATTAAACTAAAACATATGTTTTCATTTACGTAGTTACCAGTTCCGATGTTTTCTGTCGAATGTCAAAGATAACACGTCTTAGATTATTAATGAAATGATTATCAGCACTGGATAATGTTAACTGAATAGGAAGCTCCGGATACTGATTTGCACATGTGATATCCTGTGTTAAAACAGAAGAATATTGCATGGGGAAAAAAGAGTTTCGAACGCTTTTTGTTGCTAGAATTGAATCGTTTATTTCTTTTTCTTTTCCACTTATTCTGGATAGATTGTTTGTGCTACTATAAGCGTGCTCCTCATCTACAAATTTTTTTTACAATTTAAATTTATGAAAAAAATATATCTGACAATAGAAAAACAAAAACTATAGAAAAGTGAAACTCCGGTGCTACACGATATAACCAAACCAATGAGAAGAAACCTGAAGTATCGTCATCTGAAATCTCTCTCAATGAAACCGACAAATCCATGCTCTTTTGTTTAGGACCCTGACTAGCAAATACGTGATTCAAATGACTAATTAACTTTCATCCGCGATCTTTGATTCCACACATGTTTGGGAATAAGGTAAGAAAAAATGTTTGTAGAACTGCCTGATATGATAAATGATGCCACTGGTGTTCATCCTGTTGTAAACTGTGATTTAGCTTATGTTGTTGTCATAGATATTGCTGAAATTTGCGTTGATAACCTTGATGATATTGAGGATGCTCGTGTTCGTGCTGTTGATACTGTTGTTGTTTATTATGAAGCTGATCTTGGCATAGTTGATTTTGCTGCTGTCGATTTCGTTGCACTTGATATTGCTTTAAATGACAAAGCTGCATTTGGTGCTGGTATTGCTGATGCCGTATTTGATTTGGAAGTAAAAAGAACGTGGATGAGTTATTTGTTGTGAATAATGGTTCCTAAAAAATGAAGTACAAGATTGTATGAAAAGTGCAAAATGAATTTTCGTAGGAAATATCAAAATTTATACATAAGTAAAATTCAAGTGTGCTAAAAATTACAATGAAATAAAAATGAGTAAGAAAATTACAATGAAATAAAAATGAGTCTACTTCACCCAATCAAAAATGCAAAATTACTGATTTTTTTGATGTAACACAAGGAAAAGTTGAAGTTGATTTGTTTTTCTTTGAATTATCCCATAATCCATTTGCTTCTTGAGAGCTTACAATACGAATGACGAAGGGGGCATTTTGAGTACTAACTGCCTCAGTTTCTGCCATAAAGTTTTCGCCAGGCTGAACTTCAGTCCCAGAATAGCGGTCAGCGCGATGCAAACTACTACATAATAAGTGCATATCCTAAAAGTTCAAAGCTTACGCTTCGATAGAATTAGATTCAAAATAAAATAAGAGATGTAATTTCACTCGAACGAGTTTAAAAATGGATATAAATAAACAAAAGAAATCAATGACTTCCGTGTAGTCATCTTTTGATATCATTTGCAAGAAATCCAAAGCTAGACGGAACTGTCTTTCCTTCTCCAATTTCTTGATGAAATGCAACAAAACACTTTTATACTCTTTACCCATTTTAACAGTTCTAGAGCTACCACCTCCTAAATAAACATTGTTTGATATCAAATTTTATGATCATGCAAATGCTTCTGCAATACAAATCAGAACCAAATTCTGATCTCTGGACTTACTTAAATTTCAACAAAACAGGCTAATATGATTGCCGAATTTCACTTCAAATCAAACCTCACCAACACATTGTCTGAGGATTGTCGTAAGTGCCATACAATCATTATTTTCATACATTTCCATCGCAACAACTACAGCCTCAACATCGTCTGCAACAATTGCCGGCAAAGCAGTGTTGAGTATTACGCCTTCGTCAATCAATCGTTGGGTCAAATTGGAACAGAGACGGCGAATTTTGGAAGAAGGAGCCTATATTATAAATATATTGTTTAGGACATCAAATAATGCTATGTTAATGCTTCACAAGTCCTGTAACAATAATTTCCAAGTTTTATGTCTTCGTCATATGTTAAATATAAGTAAACGGAAACTAATGCTGTTCAATTTTTGAAAATTAAAGTTCTAAACTGTTGACAACGGTAAAGTAATCAGTAGGACATTAGCAGAGTTTAAAACAATAAGACGGAGCACAAACTCGAGAGAGTAACAAAGTGAACAGCTGATCCCACTCTCCTATATTCCACAAATTGATAATTTCATCCCACATTCCAAATGCCATTAATGCTAACAAGCGCATCAGAGATGAAGATGATTTCACTGAAAAATGAGAATACTTCTAAACAATGTCACGAATATACTGGTTTATGCTGGAGTAAAGATACTTTCGGGAAAATCCTTTTTTTCATGAACAGAAAGTTTCTAATTTCAGAAAAAGAAGTCCAAATGTCTTACTTCTCATGTTTCATGCTTTTGACACATTTAGAAACTTGGAAAAAACTTTTTTGGAGCATTTTTTTTTCCACAGCAGAAGAAAATTGGTTTGTCTTTATTTCATTAAATCGAATAGGATCACCACTCATTTTACTACATAGCTATTAAGAGCACTGCAAAGTATATACACAAATTTATTTTGGAATTGATTAGGCAAGGAGTTTATTCTTCTTCATTATTGATTCTGGCCTGGATCGTATTTTGGTATTTTTGTTGCACTCGCCCCGCGCTCAGTTCTATCGTGCTGATCTCCACTGCTTCGTCCTCGTCGAATTCACAAAAATCAAATGAGATGCTTTCGGGCGTTTCCTTGAGTACTATTGATGCCTCGACTTGATCAGATACTCTTATTTCTTTCACGTAATGTAATGTTTATGGAAGCTCGTCACTATCCCATCCCAAGTCATCACATGCGAAATTATTTTCGTCCTGCATTTTATCTCTGTCCCGAGTTTATTAGCCAGTAAATCGTACTGTCGCTTCTTCTCATTATCGATTGCTATCAACCTGTCTATCAGGAGTACTTCGTGTCGCCTCCAATCGTATATCAGGATGTACGGTCGATAGGCTATTATTTTTACTGCAGTTTTCACTCGCATGTCGATTCTGATTTCCACGTTCTCATTAGCGACGATTTCCTGAACGGGGTGGCTTTGCATGTGTGAAATGCTTTTAGATCAAATTTTTTGTAGAGTCCCAAGTGGATGCATAGTAGGACTTCACTGTGTCTTCTAGTATAGTCATGACATAACATTTTCTCGCACTACGTTGCTAGATGGTCCACGTCTTCGCATGTTCTTTACAATGTGGGCACATACTTTTCTCAGCTCCAAACGTATTTCTGTCTGGAGGTGACAGTAACGCGCTTCATCCTGTGAGATAGTATATTTTTGAATGGTAACCACATTGATGAATCTGATATTGAGGCTGGTTCATTACTGCGCATCTTTGCATGACGAATTTTCTTTTCTACTCCGCTCTACGGGAACGCTTTCTGAGCTACTAATACTTTTTCGACGGTTGAATTTTCTACGACGTTGTATTTAGTCACAAGCTAAGGCACAATAACTGCTAAACTGTGCTGTGAGCCTTTTTCCTGCTTCGAAATCACCATCCTTCTGGTAGATATGGGCACGGTTTCTACAAGTACGTTATGAAGTTGCGGAAGCATAAGCTCACTTTTTTGTTCAACGCAGTGAAGCCCACTCCTAACTTGTCCTTTGGCAGGTACAGTCTCTCCAAACATGCAGGTTGGATGTGAATTCCGTACTTAATGAGTAACTGTCTGATATCATGGTTAGTTGCTTGGAAGTCCTCTGGTTACAGTTTGAGCACCTCAGTATAATAATTTATTAATCCTATGGCATGCTCATTTACTCCCTTGACAAGATTCTTGCCATGTAGTGCAATTTTGGCTAGTCGTTCAATTCTTGCAAAAAACTCTGCTCACACTTTATCGTAGCTTTCTTGAGTCCGAGCGCTAGTCCTGTCCTCCATTATGCCAAGGTATTTATATCCTTGAGTTCCTTCCAAGAGTGCCGCCTTATCAGCTCATACCTCAGTATTAGTGGCTGACTTTGTTGGATTCACTTCTAACCCTACTATTTCAAAGAACTTTTGACTTCTTCGGCCATGGCTTCATGATACCCTCGTCGGTAGCAAGAAGTTTCAGATCATCCACAAATAGTAAATGGTTTGTTACATACATTCCTTGATCTGTGGGAACCTCCACCCTTGGGTATCTGATATTGAGCCTACGGCTCAACGGGTCCATACATGAAACGAATAACAGCGGAGATTGGCTGTCACCTTGGAGGATTTCCCGCCGTATTTTTTTCTCCATTACGGTTTCTCCATTGTTTTTCAATGTAACCGACCATCTGGAGGTGATGCTTCGCAGAAACCTGTCGGTCTACGCTATCATATTGATTCCTTTAATACACTTAATCAGGTGGCTGTCACTAATTGAATCGAACGCTTTTTTATTCCACGTGATAAACAACTGATTTCCATGCTCTTTGCATACCGCCAGGTTCAAGAATACCTGATCTTTTGCAATCTGGTCAACAGTTCCTAATTGGTTGTCTGCAAGTAGTCTTTTCGTGGTAATATCTAATTGCATGCCTCGTGTCACACATTTTGTTGTCAACTAGTGAAGGTTTGACACGCAGGTTATTGGCCTGAAGTCGCTGCCTTTATTTGAGGCATCTTTGGGAAATAGATAGTAGTTTCTTTGTAGAACCATAGATCTTGTTCGTTCCCAGCCAGGCAATTCTGTCTTACTATTTTGTACGGGTCTGGATGCACTCCTTAATAAAGAGCTTATAAACTCCATCAGGCCCTGCCGTTTTCCAATTCGGCAAATAGGAGACTATTTTTCCAAATTCATCAAATGGGAAAATATCATGAACTTCATGATTTGCAACGAATTATTCCAAATATTCATTGTACCGAATGTAATCATCCCCAATTTTCAAGTTCCAAATCGTGACCCAGAACTCTGATTTTTTCTGCCTCTATATTGTGGCCTCGTTTATATAGTGATTATATATATATATATAGTGAACGAGGACCGAAAACTGTCATTGGTATAATTTTCAACAAACCTTGTAGGTGTAGTACAATGCTTCGCGCAATCTCTTCATCAGAAGAACAGAATGCAATCAACAAAGCCAATGACAACTGCTTTCTTCGTAAGGCTGTATTTACTGTCCATTGTAAATCATTCTCACAAAGTGATTTCAGCAGATCTACTTCAGCTGTTATATGTAAACAGGGCTTAATTAATTTCACTGGTCACTCAATTTTATTATTGATTTTTGTAAAGACGATTAAATACACGATAATATAAAAAATTTGACATATATTCAACCTACGGAAACCAAGTAGTTAATTATTTGGTCGGGAGGAAGGGAAGAGAAAGATTTTTGGATAAAAAATATTTAATGGTAAATATATCTTACCACTAATATCTGCTCACTAACCTAACGACATACAATATAAAGTTAATTCGCGAAAGAAACCTGAGCAAAAGTCCTTCAAGTTTATTGATGGAGCCACAAAACACCCATTCACACTTTCATCGACATCATCAGAACTGTCATCATACGTAGTGCAACTATTTAAGTCTTCATCGATGTTTTCGCATCGGCTATCTTCTTTAGTCTCTTTCAGCTTTTCTACTCAGAATTTTATTGAAAATTATGTTAAGCCCTGTTAGTCAAAAACTTGAATATTTTTTTGCTAAAAGCGAAAAATTATATTAATATTTTAGAATATACAGTAACATGCTAATCACCATTCAACAGTAACTCTAGATATCGTTTTTTTGAGCAGTTCATAGAACGGGCTGACATAAACGACCACAGTAGCTTTAAATCTGGGGTTTTTGCTTTGGTTGACTGTTCATCACAAAATTCCGAAAGCTGATTAGAAATCAAAGCTTCATGAAGTCTGCGGGCAAATAAAACTGCTTGTTCATTACTTTCCTGCAGTAAAAAATTATCTAAGCTAAATAAAAATTATTTTTCTACGGCAACTTGATAGAGAAAATAAACTACCAGTTGCGAATTCATTTTCTATTTCGTGGTGTTCCCGACTGCAATGATTTCGAAAACTATAATGTTATATTTCGTGTGTATAAGTCGACACCTGAGAAAAAATACTATTTTGGAGTGAATTTAAAGCAAATTGCAAAAAATAGCTAGTTAGACACATACCAAAACTAAATTTTATAACAATACAAGAAAATAGAAAAAATCAGGTCAAAAAATCACACCGAATACTGAAAATAATTATCGACAATATAAGCTAACGACTGCACACGGACTGCGTGTTTCAAAGAACTGAATATACGTTGATCTCGAATACTGACCGGTTGCTTTAGAACGGATGAGATTAGAAATGTTAGAAATCTATACAAATCTAGTGTCATTTAGAAAAAAACTGATATTTCTTCAAAATAAGTTGAAAATTATCGGCGTTTTCAGCGATGAATATGTGA
Source organism: Thelazia callipaeda (assembly GCA_900618365.1). Classification (NCBI taxonomy): domain Eukaryota; kingdom Metazoa; phylum Nematoda; class Chromadorea; order Rhabditida; family Thelaziidae; genus Thelazia; species Thelazia callipaeda. The sequence goes on from UYYF01004474.1 coordinate 30,472, forward strand.
ATTGTTCATTCCTCGCACTCAAAAGTGTATTTTTAACAATAGCAGCTCAATAAAACATTTTCTAGACATTTTTACCAGCAAAAGTTAGCAGTATATCACTAGATTATTACATCATAAACATTTGAAAAATCTGAAACATCGGACTTATTGTACAAAAAATAACTTTAACCAAGAGAAAAACAAATTTCTCACATTCTCAAAACTAATACCTAACTAACCACTGTGAGATTCATGAGTGCAAAAGTCTGTTAGTGTTCAAACAATAACATTTTACATCATTCATAAATTCCGATCAACAACAGCATTAAAATAAACCTTTCTGGGGAGTGTATTACAAATACAAGTGATGTGATACGCAAGCTCATAATAATTTCAAGATTGGTAGGAATGAGGAATCTTATTAAGAAAGAGTGACGAGCCGCTAATTCCTCGAAGCCTAGAATGAAATGTCTTTAAATATATTATTAATCTTATCATTGTTTGGGAGCAAGATTTTACATTTGTTATGAATCAAATTTACGGGCCGCTTTAACTAAATGATGGAGGTTTCTGGTTCAATTTTAGAAACGAACTCTATTGGAGATAGTGTTGTTTTTGTTTCTATCAGACTATCAGTATTTCATTCTGAGAACTGATTATCTATGGAAGTGCCGTTATTCACTATTAAGAGTGCATCATGGATGTAATAAAAGAGCAAAATATGAAATAGATATGAAAGTTTAGTTGTACCAAAGAGGTTTTTGAATCAATCGCTGATCGACCGACAATTCACTACTTTTTTCGGTGATCTGACGATAAATAAGAAGGAATATATAAGTTTAGTGAATCTGATTTATCTGCAGCCAATAACAATGAAATTAATTGTAATCCCTGATCCAGAAAAGGAAGTAAAGTGAAATGTAGTTTTTTATGAATGTTGTGAGAGCTATTTCATACTTGACTACATGGTAACTACAGAATGTGGACAGTAACACAATACCATAGCATCTAGCTTCTACTTCTTTGCATTCTCTTTCTATAATTACAATTTAGCACATGTAAGAAATGTGGCTGAATGTTACGATTTTATAGTTACTTCATAAAATTACTTTTTCCTGTTTATTTGAGCAACTAACTTCTCCATTATTCACATTGCTTGCGAGAGATTTCATGATTGGTGTCAAAATTGGTTTCATTTGTTCTTTCTCTTTTCATTTTTGAATTAGAAACAAATATAAGTATTTGTTTTGAAGTTAACTGTAAAATATACTAAGCATATGGTCTTAGCTTAATATTTGGGTATTTGCCTTTTAGTTAAAAAGTTTGTGGCAAGAAAATTTGTTTTTTCTTTTATGTTTCACTATAAATAAATATGTGAGGTGAAGAATGAGACCTGTTTAGTATCAATTAAATGTGGTATTTCTTTTATACAACGGACACTTATAATTTTCTCTTCAGTTTTGCAATTCGTTTTTTTAATCTGATTCTTTCAGTTAAATTGAAATGAATTACCTATATGTTATGATTATTTCTGCATGATTTCCTCTACCGTTTCCAGTCTGTTTATAATTGCTATAGTTTTTGTAATGAGCAAGTAGTTAAGTGTGTTATATTTAATTCAGTGAATAATTAGCTGAGGCATATTAATTGAAGTAAACTATTTGAATTTTAATAGCATAAATAACTTGTATATATGTTGAATGCTGCAAAATGGATGGACGGAAATATAAATTTATTTCAGCTGATTCTTATCATTTTACCCATCTTCTCTTTGTAACTTAACTTCTATTCGGCTTGTCATAAGAAAGAACTGATAAGATCAAGAACTTGAAATTGCACAATGTTAATGCTCTTATCAGTCATGACAAATCAACCCATCTTCAGTTGCTACAAAATGTTACCAGCTATATAGCAATCAGTAAATGAATTTTTCATGGGCACAACATAAATAAGATTAGTTGTATTCGCATTTAACTTTGTAGATATTTTTATCTGCAATATAAATAGCATAATTTTTTAATCAAATTTCAAGCATTCAGGAAAACAGAAAATAATATCACTGTTGTAGATGAGATTAATTATATCTCTTTTTTGGTTGCTGATACTCACCCACTGACTAGACTTAAAACCTTCATTATTCACAAATCTTATCATCGTTCTGAAAGTCTTAAAAACAAAAATTTTCAAGAGCAAATACTGCAGAATTAAAGTCTCGTTTATATTTTCCTATAATTATGCAGATCAAACCTTCTTACAAATGATTAAACATAAAGGATAATGACTCAGCCATTATGCATACCTTTCATTTTGATGAATTCACTTATTCATGCCATGAACATTTAACGACAACTAGGTGATTATGACAACAGAACATTCGTACCCAATCCAAATGCATAATAAGTAAATGTAACTTGTGCTAATTAAACAAAGGCTGCCTACCTTGTTATGAAAAGAGAAATGATTGTTAATGAAGAAATTTTTTAAAAGCTAATTATTTCACTCCAAACACAAAAAAATTGCTGCATATTAAGTGATATTTTCTAGAATAAAATAGTGTTGAATAAATGGTATAATCTATGCTCAACATTGATCAATGATTATGATCATTAATAACAATGATAATCAATAATAAAAATAATAAACGATAATAACAATAACAATATATGGTGATGACATGTAAATGGAAGGGTTGTTTAGCAATTCTTTTTGACCTTAATCCGGAATAAATCGCCTTTGAATGGTAGAAAAGAGAAGAGGGCAGGGTAAGGCGGAGTGGTCAATTTGCATATAAATTGGTGAATAAAGATGGTTCTATGTGTGCTCGTTCTTTTATTTCACCTTTGCTACCTCATTTCTATCTATCATCTATTTGATTCCTAATTTGAATTTTAGCAAAGTATCAGAACTAGTACTTAGCTACTACTAATTTTTCGATTGCTAAAGTATTGAAAACAACCTTCTCGATTTCTTTTTTTGCTCAGAAATTTTAAAAAAATTTTCAGTCGGTATAGTATTATGAGCTGTTCTTGGGCAAAAAAATTGCACATTTCTTATTATTACTTCTGAATAGGATGGCCATTTTCGTGTATCGGTCTACTTCATTATTATCAGTGATCGCAATCAGATCTCCATATCAGTTAAATAGAGCCCATTTCCCATCATCTTGATTTTACCTTGTAGGCGAATTTTATGTTGCGATACTTTAAAGGTATCTATTTTGATAACTTTTAGTGGTGTTTGATAATTTTTAATGAATTGTTTCACTTAATCCTGAGACTTGCTTTTATGTATTCGTATTTCAATTCCGGATAAAGTAGAAATACCACTGGATTTTCATACATAAAATGGAAACAATAAATTGTGCTATGCTGCGTTGTGATTAATACTGTTACTTGCTGGCAACATACCGTTTAGTCCGTATATACTCACTTATCGTGTGCTTCATTAAGCGATTCTAACACTTTGTTCTGATCAGCAAAACGAGTAAACTGCTGCAATTCATTATCATTTGCACGAATTATTTTGTCTAACCAAATATGTGATTAATTTTACAAGCAACTTCGGTTTTGGAGCCCATTTCTTCATCTAATCACTTCTTGCTAATCATTCACTACCAGTTTGCAAGATACCATCTTTAGGTAATGAATGCTTACTGGTATGTATTATTTATTGATTGCAAGAAGGCGTTGTCTGTATCGTTTCTTCTTAAGTTTCATTTTAGCTCAATGAAAAGTTAGTTACTCTTGTTGTATCATGGTAATGTCCAGTTTCAACTTATATGCATCATTTATGCCATTCCACGTTTCCTCACAAATGTTACTTACTGATTCATTCATTTAACTATTCAGCCATTCATTCATTTCTCTCCTATCTTAACACATCTCTACTTCATCGATCCAATAACTAATTTTTTCTTCTTACATTCATTTCTATCTGAGCTTGATTTTTGTTCCTTATCCACTCTTGACAATTATGAGCATCAGAAAACTGCAACAAAAGACTACTTTATGTAACATTTACAATGCACTACTCAGTGACTTGTATTCATTACATTCAAATACGTCCTACTTAAATTTCTTCACTGATTCATATTTTTATACTTTTGACAAATATAACTGAAGACACTGTTTTTATGAATAATAAAGACGATTTCTCAAAAAAATTTATTTGGCGGTAACTTTTTCAAAAATTGCAATTTGGCGCGATTTTTCACCCATTATGTCTGACAGAATACAAAATCTATTCATTTATCATCTTTCTTTCAGCCTCTTTCCTGCCTTCTTATATCGTAGTTGCATTATTTAGTATTCTTAGTCCTACATGTATTTTCTGCTAATCATAAATCGTCCTTACATGTTATTGTTAGAATTATTGTTAAAATAAAAGGATGATTTTTTTCTCAGTAAGTTTTTTCAAATTTATCAAGTTTTGGAAATGTGTCAAGCTTTACAAATTTTTGAAGAGTGAGTAAGCTTGCAAGATTTCTTATCATGTGTAATCTTCTGAAATCCACAAATTTTTTTCGGAAACAAATGAGTGATATTGTTTTTATACTTTTAATAATTTCCGTCTCTATTGTTCTCATATCTCATAAGATAATTTAATATTTGAAGAATTTTTAGTATTTTTTCGCTTTATTTATTGCGGATGCACATTATCAGTCATTTGTTATCACATTTCTGTATCCTTTCTGAATCTAGCAAATGATTCTTCATCTCCATGTCTATCTGCTGTTGCATGCTAATAAATTACTGGTTGACATTTTTGACTGGTTAAGGAATAAGTAACTCCAATAATTTTGGAATTTGTTTACTGTCATTTAAATTTTACCCATTCATTCACTTTTTTGTTCAGTTATCCAAGAGATCTTTATTTATGGTATATCATTTATTTGCCATAATAGGTTTTCGCATTATATTAGTTTGAGTCACTGTATAATTTCATCATGTACTAATTTATTCAAAACTACATTTTTATTAGGTCAAAAACATCGCAAAACCTGACCAAAATAAATCTGTTATAAAATCCTCATGTGCGCAAAATTATTACAAGTGGTAATTCATTGCTGTTCCGAATGTAAAGTACTATAGTAATGATGATTTCTCCGAAATTCGATTAAAACTTTTGGAAATAATCACTAAATTCCTCAATAGTTATTCATCTCGCATATTTATGCTTTTTTTAACTTGAGATATTAGTTTTTATTTCAAATTAGCTTGCAAAGAATCAAGTCACAGTTTTATAACGAAATTATTTTTACTAGTTAAGTAATACATTTTCTTATCCGACATTGGCTAAATATAGTCAGTACAGCGCAGTGTAACAATCAGTGAAATGAATTTATGCATTGAAATATCATCTGTAATGCGCATAAACTATGAGTCAAACTGGTATAGCTGTTTTATCTGGTCTTTCTTACATTTGTAATTAAATAAACTAATCATTATGTATATATACCCTATGATTATCGTTTTCTTCATTTTTTACATATGAATGAATTTAATACAATTGCTTAGAATTATTTCGAAGCATCTTCAGGATGATTGAAACTGAATTACTTTGTCAGTTCATTCAAAATACTCGATTTTCGGAAAACATTCTATCAGGACACTTTTTGCCAGACAATAATAATATGGCGTTTGTAGACAGCAATAATGTTGCAACGGTCGTTGTTTTAGACAATACGGCTACGAATAAACCAACGGTTGCTGCATATGGTGCCATGCATGTTTGTGCCAGTAATCAGGTTATTTCTGAATGAAATCGAATGCCAAAAATAACCTTGCTCCTAGTTTACTTTTCAATCTTCCAAAAAACTGACCCTAGTTCGTAATACGTATCACTGGTTAGGATTGTTTTAATATTTTTTCTCTTTTACTCGTGCAATGATTTATTTTGGAGCGTTTCTTGTTTCAGGCATACTTGATGTTTTGTGAATGTGATGCGAAATATACTGAGAAGTCAGTAACTATTAAAAAATGCAAATACGATGAATATTCTCCGGAAAGAGATGGATGCCGTCAGCGTTGCTGGCAAGTATGTTGTTGTGCATGAATAAGTGATGTAACTAATACAAGTTCTGATCTGAGCAAATAAGAGTGTGCTTAAGCAGATATCGAATACTTTATTAGCGTACGTAGTACGTGACGTATTTTTCGCGTTACGTGTGAAATTAGTGTATTAACTGTTTTTTCGTGCGTATCATTTAAATCTCGCACAAAAGAGCTGTCGTGTCTTATAACTGCACACTTTTAGTTATAGATTTTAATTTTTAAATATCTTAAAATTGCACCTTTTATTAATTCGATACGATGATTTAGTTGTTTCAGTCTTCGGATGAGCTAAAATTCCTTGAGTCTTTAATGGTATATCGTTAACTTTAGTGTATTCATATTTAAACACAAAAATAAATTTGCAGATTTGTAACATATACGACAAAGATATTGATTATTCGAGATTACCAGAATATTTTGGAGCATTTGAGGATCGTTACCAGCAGCACTTGCTTGTCCATGTATATGATCAGCTAGTCAATGCCACGATAAAAACATATAACATGGATATGTGTAAAAACGTCACCGTCGATCTTTACGACATCGATTTGTTCGAATTTCAATTAACTTTATAATAATATAAAATGATAAGAAAGAACAGAATATTCTGTACTGTATTAAGACAAAAGTGATATCTTTAGATGATATTATCAGTAGTATTTAATCGGTTTATTTCAGCACTGACAAAACACGTTGGTTGTATAGAGATATGATGGGTTTTATGGTTACTGATAAAAAACGCTATTTTGAAATCACCATTAATAAGTAAGATTAGATATGAAAAATTGCAGTAAAAATGTATATTTGTAAAATTTCAGTAAGTCATTTTTCAAGTTTAGACCTATGAGTTAGAATTTCTTGGTTTTTATTTGCTGTTATACACTTTTACGACAGGTCCGATCTGCGGGCAATTACTGAAAATAAACGGACGAAAAGTTCTGATGTTTCTTATATGGAATTGAATTCAGAAAATCAGCTATACTTTAGTGATTACGATTCTATGATTACTGTCGTCAATCGACATGATTTTTTGGAATTTTTGTGGGGTATAGATGGAGTATGTTTTCAAGTTTTGATTTACATTTTTCGACTACTTTTTTTACTCATGAAAAAAAAGTAGTCGAAAAATGCATTCGTCTGACCATTGTTTACTAGCAATCCATGCTAGTAAACTTTGTTGTTTTCAAATAAAGCTAATCAGTTGTTCATAGCACCAAAAATAATAAATAACCTTACTTAGTAATGTTCTAAAATCAAAAAACATTTCTGATCCATTCAAAAATATGCAATTTGCAGATGTTGGGCATAGTTGCTGTTCAAAATCAGCAACCGATCGGTTATATCCTAGCTCTAAACAATCACATTTTGCAGTGCTATGCTGACACCTCTGATATAGCTTGGTGAGATGTCTTCACGTGTCATTTTGTTATTGTTATTGTTTCATTGTCATTTAATTTCATCACCATTATTAATACAATTAACATGAATATCATCTTGGATTTACTTCATCAACCATAGTTATGGTATTTTATTACTAGCACTTTTATTTTGATTGTGATAGTACATATAGTAACTATTATAAATCCAATTATTTACGATTATGACCCTTGCTAAATGTAATAATGGTATTTTTGTCACACCTAACAATGATCATAGTCTAAATAATTTTACAATCTTTATTTATTTGGTGAATTTATATCTTTAGATAATTGAAAAATTTTGAAATTTTTGTTACTAAACAGGTTTCAGCTACCTTGTCTGCGAGATTAGTGGTAAGTTATCAGAGGAAGTTCCAATTACAATGTTCATGCGTGAGTGCAGTGATTGGATTTGCAGCGAACTTCTGGAGAAAGCCCAAAAAATCCATCGTATCCATCGTTTCCATAGTCGCATTCTGCCCACCCGTGTGAAATGGGAGAGTGTATTTCTGATGAATATTGGTACTAATCTTTGCTGAACTATTTATTCCCAATTTCGACATTTGATGTGCTAAAGTAATTAAGATTGTAAAAAGAAATGGCAGAGCAATATTTGTATCGAATGTTCTTGCCGGAACAAAACATGGATGCGATTTTTAGAATATTCGCAAACTCTATTTTTTTGGTAGTTTGTGTGATTAATCATTTGAGATGGTTATTATTTACAAATTATGTTTGTGGTTATCATTTTGAAACGTAATGAATTACTTTAGCTGATGAAACATTCCAAATGTATCATCATCTTCGTTAACAGAAATAAATAATTCTACTAATGACGATGTTATTTCTGCACCAAAGATGTTATTGAACAAAATCGTCTTTCAGCAAAACTACTGAAAGAACTAATAACTGAAGTAATGATGTAATGGCACACGTTTCTCGCTGAAACTATGATGGATTGAAAAATACGGTTTGCAAAGGTAGGAAATCCCACATAAGCACATATTAAAGAAAAATGTTCTGGTGTATTACTGTAGTTGGTTGCAGTCGGTTTTACATAAGGCAGAAATCATGGAACTATGTATTTTAGTTACTGCTATTCAAAATAGCTCTTCTAGAGGTACGTCTAGGTAAAGTTTCGTAGTGTAATTATGGCTAGTTACGACAAAATGCGGCTTAAAAAACCATTTCTAGAGGTCGAGGACTATTTGAGGAATCTTCTTCAAACATTACTTGCAGTTCATTTTTTTTGATATTTCTGAAAAAATTATGAATCAAACTGTAACAATGGCTGAATCATAATGGACAAGTCAAGCATTACCTAGGTGAAGCTTAGCTTTTAATCTCACAAACACTTAATATTAAATAAAGCTACATCTAATCTCATACATTTACTTTAATAACCACTTGCAATAATACTATTTGCAATTCATATTAAAAGGATTTCTATCCATCAGAAATTACATAAGGTACCAAAATTTTTTGTTTTTAATAATTTGATTGTGAATCAAAGTAACTCATTTTCACTTACATCTCAATCATTACACTTGAAATTCACAACAAGGACTACAAAAAAGGACTAATGCAGTTTCATCATGGCAAAGTATGCAGCTATAACAGATATATTTTGGTATTTTTTAAAGTTTCCCAAATATATAATCAGCAATAGAAATTCGTAGATAATAACGTCCAAGAATTTCTTATTCAATTTCAATAAAAAAAGACCTGTAATAATGTATTAAATATTTTTGTCGAATACAAAACAACTTCATATAACTTCTACAAAATTTAATATACAGTAATTGAAAGAACAAAGTAACGACAATTATAAACAATAAAAGTTACTGTTATGTGTTTTCAATGCACGAGCACGTCTTAGCTGGTATTCAGCAAACTTCTGAATGTACTCCGGTACAATGGTCAGACGAATGCATCTGATAGGTCGAACAGTGGCATCAAGCAAAAGATAACAATAATCGCCAGGGAAAACATCTTCTACAGAAACATTCTCATTAACTCGGCCCAAATACAATTTACTAGTCTTGTCTTCTACTTCCAAAGGAATCACTGATAAAATTTTCGCGAAGACACATGTAAATCCATCTACGCGGTTCAGCGCCGAAGAACAGTCATCACGATAAAGCTTCATGACAATTACCAATCTATAATCTTCGTATGTAAATTTCGATCAAATAAAAACGATCTATTCTGTGTATCAACACAGTAATTTCACTTTGTAGCATATAAAATCTCAATGCTTAAAAAATCAATGTCCTTATCTGTACTCACTTAAATTTTAATGTTACTAAACTTAAGAACAAAAATTAGTAAGATAGAACTAAATGGACTAAACAGACAAAGTGTTATGATAAAATAGAATGCTACAACGAAGTTTCTAATATACTTCACTCCTTCACAGATTACCAAACTCGGATCAATTTCTATCTTAAACTGTTAAGACAACATAAACACACAATGACAACGAAGATGGGATATCATCATTGGCACTATAAATTTTTGTGAACAGGTATTGAGATTTAATCTGATCCATACAAGATCAAGATCTCTTGATTCAAATACTAGGATTTTTCAATACTAGAATAATGTGAAAAGAACTTGCTTGTAGCATTTCGTCAAATCATTACTAAAGTTAAGTGAACAACGAGAATTATCAAAAAGGAATAGGAAATGAAATAATTACGATAATGAGCAAAAATGAATGGAAAACTCTTCTACAGAATTGCGCCTATTCGAAGATTAAACGGCTGTAAAGTAATCATAACAATCAATAATACTTCACGAAATTTTCTAGAAAAAAAACACACATGACTTAATGTACACATTTTTGTTCAGACTATGAGTTTTGAGCATTAACGTAAGATTATTACAACATTTCATCACTTATGGCACGTAACAAACCTTTTTCTTAAAAGAAACGTTACATTATCTTGACCCACTAAAGATAGAGAACTTCTAGAATAACAAATAGAGTGGTAAGTAAGCAACAATAATGTATACAGTGTGCAAAACCCGCAAACAAGCCACTTACATCACTGCTGTTTGGAACTAAGCACTATGCTCTCATCAAGCAACACAAATTCTTTAAAGTTTGCTACTTGATTTAGTTCAAAAGAAGGGACAATCACAAGGAATATGCGCAAATACTTTAAAAAAGCGTGTACGATTATTCAAAACGTCTCTGACTAAAGACTAAAACTCCGTAAAACTCCGCAAACCGCAAATACTCACAAATTTAAATGTAGACAGCAAATATTTAAAAAATATACCTAGATCATTTCACTCGTTAATACCAACAAAGCAATTAGAATTCAGATAAACTCTATGGAGAATTTCCTAGCAGAAATCACTTCAAGGTAAGTTCTTAATTCCAGTCTAAATTTTACAGGAAAGCAAGACACATCTCCAGTTAATATGCAGAACCAAAATTAAGCAATAACTAGTGATATCAGCACCTAGAAACAAGCATTCTGTCATTAAAACTACATCACGAATGATTGCTCAAAAAAAACTTTCTGCAACAATCACCAGATGAAGTAACTTCTCCAAACATTGCCATTGGTGTTTTGAACGTTTGTCTTCTCACCTACTTTATAGTGCAAATGCAACAGCCGCACAAACAAGACCTTACATATTTCAATGCAGGAGATAACTCTTTACACAACTGATATCGCCCTTGGACGAGATCAACAGCACCACATTAATTACACGTACTTGAACTCCAGAACCAGTTTATTTTGAAGCACATGTGTTATGCCTTCCAGTATCATAATCTTTTTTTCTTGCCACACTTAACTACGATAAAGTATCAGAATATGAGCATATAACTCTTCCAACAAAGAAATAGTATATGCGGATTTTTTACATGCAAAACAGAACATATGACTAAAACTGCCCTGGTTAGACTGTTCTAAGCAGTAATGAACAATGTCAATCAGTAAATTGACAATAGTTCCTATCAAGCTCAAATCTTTAAAAGCTTAACAATTTATGACATTTTATCGTTCAAATGCATTGACAGAAGAATTAACAAAGTATGCGCACATTTCTATCCGAAATTATTTAGTAGTTAAGTCAAATCGGTTTGTTAATAGAGTAAGAGTTCCAAGAACAGAACTGCGGTATATTTGCTATTGTGAGATTGAGTGCCTCAAAGACAAAAACATTACTTCACGCTTACAAACCTTCGCTATTCGTAATTTTAAATAACCACATATTGTCTTATCGGACAAACATAGATTCGCGCGTTCTGGAAAATATGAATTCAACAAATACTATGTAAAAAGTATTGATAACTGTTCGGTTGCTTAATTTGAAAGGCAATAAACGATATAGTCTAACTAGAGAATTTTGCTTTTACGGTTTCTATTAGCAGTATATGTAAGGCATTAAAACAATCCAGCTACATTTCATAATATGGAGAAAACAAAATATAAACGATGTCAGTCAAAGAGATATTTAGCACACAATGATCAGCTTAGCAGTTAACATTGTGCAAAGGCATCACAAGATTTCCCATTACATATAAAGCTGATGTATTTCCTGTGACATTCGTTCTGAAAGTCATTAAAATTCAATAAACATCACTTAAAGTTTGTGGATTCGCATAAAGCTGGCCAAAACTATACTTCAGATATTGACACCACAATTATTCATGTTTTTCGTATATTATCTGCATCCAGTATTCATTCAGCTTCACACAAATTCAGTGAAAAACTTAAGGAGCACGCATCACGTTTCTCAGATACATTCTCTACAATGCTTCGTGTACCGCCTTTTTAACACCTTCCACGAGGTGATGAAATGCTCTTACAGCATCACTTTCCATAGGGCAAGAAGCCCTTATCCGATGCATTGCCATTTCTGATATTCCGTAGTAATGAACAAATGCCGCAACAACAACACAGATGTGAAACAGCTGATGGGATTGAAACTGGAAATAGGAACATGAAAGACAATAAAATTCAGTAAATACAAAACAAGGTCACAAAAAATTCAAAATGCAGCGAACATTTATTTCAAAAGACGTACTAAAATATCACATTTGCCAGGAAAGAAACGTTCGGGTGTTCGTGTAGCATATAGCAATGTGCCAAAAATGTATAAGGCTGCCATTAACAGCAGCCAGTGGAATGCTGCATCTTGAAATAATGTTCGCACTCCATCAGTTATCATAAAGTGAACAGTGGGTACCACACCTGCAATCAATTCGTTACAAATACGACCGAAAAATTCAATTGACACTAGCCTCTTAATTTCAAAACAAGAGAAAAAGTAGCTGTACACCATGCTACAAAGAAGAAAAGATGATATTACGCTGTTTCAATTCATATTATAGTTTCATTAAAAAAACAAAATAATCACAGTCTCCTATTCTTTTTAATACACGTATCGATCACGGATTTGACAGATTTAATAGGTATATCATTATTAAGCACTTACCACTGCATCCCATTGCTAGAAAGACGCCTGCTCTGAGCGGTCGATATCGTGATTCGCTGAATTTATCCCACAGTGAAACAATTACTGCACCTAAACCCAGAACAGACACCATTGCGATGTAAGTTATTTTTGGTTCACGGCGACAATAAAAGCCATAATATATCCAAGGTACAAATGAGCCAATAATCAATAATGATATGCCCATGTAATCTAATCTGTAATCAGTGGGGAAAAGAATAAAATACACACTACAGATATTAAAAACAATTTATTTTACTGTTTCCATACATATATATGACTAGGAAAGAAACCTACTTGCAGAAAATGCGTACTACAGCAACTGAGTGACAGCTTACTGTATGGAAAGTGAATGACATGCCAAGACAAATAATGGCTCCGGCAAAGAAGAAAGAGAACACTACTTTCTCTTGGATACGAATATCAGTATCAGGTCGAGTCATGAACCAAGTAGCCAGTAACGCAAATGCAAGACACCCTATAAGAAAACTTAAAATTTAATCTAAAACAACTACAGCTTTAATTAAGGACACAAGAAACTAATGTATGCCATTAGCTTGAATTAATCCAAATCACTGGAAACCTACTCATATCGATTCCTTAAATGGAATTTTGTTAAGCGTAAATCCCATATCACTTTTTTCTATCACTTATTAATTGCTACACTTCATTAATCAGATGTTTTGAATTACTTTGAAGTTAGAGAACTATATTTTCCGCAATTTGATTCAGCAAAAAAACTTTTAAATTCTCACCGACTAAGTGAGTCCAAATATTTCCAGTTTCAGTATGAATCGATAAAATACTGCGGAAACACTGAGCGAAGCTTGGTAATGGTGGTCGATGTCCATGCCGCAAATATTCATTATCCTGAAGCCATTCCGGTAAATACTCAAATTTCTGTACACGCCAGGTTGCTTCCCAAGACTGAAAACGCAGCAGTCATTGTTAAAAAATTTCTGAACATCTCAATTTCATGGAAATCCTAGTAGATTTTAATGAATGTCTCAACAGTCATAAAACTGACAAGTGAATGTCTCAAGAGCTGTAAAATTAACAATTTGATCAAGTTTACCGAAAACAAAACTGCTCCGAATATTTTCAGTATCCTTTGAAAAATGATAAATGAACAGCCATCCTCTCAAGACTGGTATTATCAATTAATATGGAGATCCGGTATATTATAATTAAGTAGATAGAGTCATATACGTGCAAATAAACAAATATGAAGTCTCAATTTTGAAAGATTTCCTAAAAAAAGCAAAGACTAGAGTGTGCAAATAATTTTAAATGTAATTGTATAAACACTTTCTTATCAATGCTGAATGAAAGAGATGTAACGATCGGAAACACAGGACTGATAACAAGTTCAAAGACTAAGAGTTAAACGAATCTTTACTCGTTACTACCTTTTTCACAAAAAGTTCTCCATCGTCATCTTGTCCATATTCAGCTTTTAATTCCACCTACAACCATCAACAGTGAACAATTAAAATATGTAAACCATATCATAGTAAATTACGAAGCCTCATTAATAAGCAAGAAATAAACTTGAATTTATTAACAATATAAAAACGAGATTAAGTAAAAAATGTTTTATAAATAAGATTTTATGTAGCAGTAAGTATCGTACACACCTCTAAATGCCCGTCATCTTCACCTTTTACACCATCATCTAAGCGCCAACTGTCACCACGTTTTCGTCGATAATGAATATTTGTACGATGAGAGATGAAATCATCAGAATTCCTCTCTCCACTGAAAGTATAGCTACGAGAAAGAGAACTGGATTTGGTGCGCGGTTGCAAAAGTGATTCGGAATCACTTCCTGACAATGCTCCTGCAATAATAAACACGTGAGAAGCTATAATAGTCGAACGGGAAAGAATACAGCACTTTATCCAGCCATTTAAGAAACTGTAGCTAAATTTCGTTAACTAACCATCATCTTCGTCATCTGTATTGGGTTGAGAAGTCACAGTACTACGAGTAACAACAATTTCAATAGGATCACCATGCCTCCCAGCTTTTAGCACCTGCAATGAGAAAATTTTCATTCTCTTTAACAGGAAATTCAGGTTTTATTTTTCAAACAATAACATATGTCAACGTCGTTTCAAAAGTTTGGAAAAAATTACTTTCAAACAAATCATAAAAACAGAATTAATAAAGATTTAAACTTCATTCGATAAAATTCTTTTCAAAAACGAAAATAAAACTTTATAATACGTACTATTACACTCAAGAATATATGGTAAGCATTAGTAAACAACCAAACACACTTGGACGGTTGTCGATTCCTCTAACAAATGCTCTAGGTGGCGCTCACGTGGTTTCCCATCAGTCATAATTTCTCGAGCTTCTTTGAGAGCTTCATTAACATCGAATAAAAGACTCCCAGTTCTTGTTTTACTACATGATAATGTTCCTCGATCCACATCTTTAGTATTCATTTTTGCAATTAAGTGTGAAGCCACCTTAAAATTATGTTAATTAAATCTCATACAAATCAACATGACATGTCGGCATGCATATATTAAGTAAAGTTATAATAAAGCTGAAAGCAATACAAGTAAGGACAACGTACAAATCAAAATATTCGATGTGAATGTAATTAAATAGTACTTAAATGAATACCACAATCAAGGTAAATCTCAGATGTCTGAATATCAAGTGATACGACTTCATGTTTGTTTCATAAAATTCAAAGCGAAACTATTAAAAATGAAAGAAATTAATTCACTGCATATTTTTGAAATGAATTTTGTATGACATATTCAAAAATACGCATTCGAGAAATGTAAGACCGATAAAAACTGAAGAGCAAGAAAAGAAATAGAGATGAATTTTCTACTCACTTTTTACACTATTACACAATCAATGGTAAAATAAAACGAGAAATGCGAGCGAATAAATGAATTATAAACTGTAAAATTAGTCATAAATTTTCCCGACACCACCATGAAAGTCAACGATTACTTTGTATTTAAAACAAAAAAAAGTGCACAAAATAAGTATAAGCAATAGAAGATTTTAAGTTTTAACTTCCTTGTGAAATAAAAGATGAATAAGCTATTTCTAATAATACTTCACAATTATTGTTGTTATCTAACAGCACCACTAGTACTAGCACTATTAGTACTGCTTATTTCTCAATCGCTCATCGACACCACCAAATACGTTGAAATAGTATAGAATGACACTTTTTTTTTTATCAAGAATTGGAAATCATACAGCTGAAAACTTTCTTTCTACTGAAAAGTCTCTAAATGATAATAAAATATTTCACTACTCATTTACTTTATCAAATGCACGCTAGCGTTAACCAACTATTAACGAAATTAGGTCTGAAATGATAACAAAATTACATACTTATGATGTCCGTTTATACTACTCTGATCATGTCTCTATGAAAATTTTTTATACATTTTGGTGAAATTGTGAAAATTACGGGAAGAATGTTTACTGCGTAATTAAATGACTTTTTTGACAGTCTCAGTTACTAGAGTTGGTTACATACGACGGTTGGGTCTATTGCGATTTGATAGTAGTTCAAAAGAAATGTTGATCCTGGAAAGAAGTTAATTTATACAAGTGCACAGCAGATAGCAACCCGTACTGATGACTTGTTTCTAGCAGGTATTTGCGGGAAGAATCTATCCATATTTATGAATAAACTGTTACAATGTGTAAAGCATTTAGGTGATACTCTGATGTAGTTATAATAAAGAAAAGTATGGTCTATAATTTTTGAGTTTGAAGTTAAAAAAGCTGTTTATGTCGTATATATATATCCTTTCGTCGTCCTTTTTATTTTATGATTCAGTTTCAAAAAACAAGTCATGCCTTATATCCATATTTATTAACATTTATCATTATTGCCATTCGTCACAACCAATCATCTTAACATTATTCTAAAATTCACTTGCTCTCTTATGTAAAGGAAAATGAAAGCATAAGTTTGTTAATTTTTGCTTGTTTTATTTTTACAATAAAATTTCTGGCAATATGTGCAATGTCGTTTTGATCATATAAATGAAACGTATACTTTTGACAGAGAAGTGCTAAATAAATAAGAAAATAGGTCCCTTACACAGTGCATTTCAAATATGATGGATTTGAAGACTACCACGCATACCTTCCACTTATTATCACGTAAACTGCAGTTACTGTATGCTGATGATATAAGTTAACTTGACAAACAGTATTAGAGATGCTTGAATGCTCGATAGATTAAAAAGACGCAAATGTACGATGGAGTTCAGTCTCTCTGATATACATACGATTTGGGAAATAAACACAAACATGGAGACGTTGTGTATACAAACTTAAAGTGAAATGAACTACTGAAATAGAAATTAAAGAAATATCAATGGACAATATAGCAAGTAGTATTGCCTAAGGCATCTTTCTAGCACTACTGCATGTTTGGTAGTCTTTTTGTATACGCTACACTCAAAGGGTTCAACAGTTTTCAAGTACCGCACTAAAAAGACGGTGCGATGCCAGCTGGGAAAAAGGCGATGAAATTTGCATCAATCTGTGAGAGTCAAAGAAATACAAGAATGCTTAGAGTAGGAAACTTTAAGAGTATTTATTGATTTTGTTGTATCGTAATTGTGCAGAACTACCAGTGCTGTTACAGTTTGGTCTTTATAGTGCTTGTTTAGTTTACCTTTGGTTAACTCAGTTCGCTCCCTTAACTTTACTTTACTTCTTGTTTCAGCCCAAAATTACAGATAAGCGGTTTTATCTGCTGAAAGTTGCTTGCAACCTTAACCTTATCCTAGCCAATATAACCACCATGCAATAGTAAATTACTGAAGATATTTTTCGAAGGCGTCTCTCAAGTTGCTTTGTTATAAATGTTCACATATAAGTCACCAACTTACTTTCAACTACTTTCTTTTTTTGCTTTACTTCTCATTTTGTCATACTCAATTGTTGTGTTTATCTTGTATATATGCAAAATTAGCTTTTCGTTATGAAAGTTAATCTGAGCAGTTAGTTAAAAGCTAAGGAAAAAGTTCCTTAAATGTGTGTAGTGGTTTCATTTTTTACTTCCTATGTCACCTCTATTATCATATCTTTCATTCCCTCTATCACCTCTATTATCACATCTTTCCTTCCCTCTATCACCTCTGTTATCATATCTTTTACTCCCTCTGTCGCCTCTATTATCATATCTTTTACTCCCTCTATCACTTCTGTTGTCATTTCTTCTTGTCTGACATTATCGCTATTGTTCTTTGTTACGGAATTACTCTCACTGTCATTCAGAATTAGTTTCTATGCTGCTGTCTTTATCGTCAGCCTCTAAACACATAGTGATTGACTTCATCATTACTTATTAGCGCTTCATTCGAAGTTCTATAGCGAGAAAAATGTTTGTCGTCACTGATTATTTTTTCCCGCAGCACAGTTAGGACATGAGCAAAAATGATTAAGTTTGGAACAGTAACTACTCTTGTAACCATATTATTTTCTACTTTTATAAAGAACTTTAAATATTAAAAGGAAATGGATACTGTCTCTATAGCACAACTATTACTGTAATAACGAAAATCGTAAGGAAATACTTCGATCATAACCAATAAGTTAAGAAACTGTGCAGGAAATGTTAACTTTTCCATAAAAACAGTTTCATTTTCCAGAGTTTAGTTTGAGTGGGGAAAGTACGAAATCAATAAAGCGCATTATCTGTTGATAAGCACTAAATATGAGTAGAAATGTCTATCTCTTTCTCAGTAATTTTTTTTCGCTAACATGGAATAAGTGATTATTAATCAAGAATAATTTTAAAATGACCAAATTATTAGAAAAATTAATTGATAAGTATAGAAATATAGACGAGAAATATTTTTAATTAAAACTGAAAGCACATAATAACAAAAAAAAGAGTACACATTGCAGCTTCTCACGCATATTTTGATCTTGATAAATGAGCTCTTCATGACTGAGCAGAACCTTTTTCGAAGTAATTTAATTCATAAAACTTATTTATTGAAAATGCAAAAATATATAAAAGTTAAACGTGCAATATTTCCTGCCAGAATCAAGCTATAAATTGCGTGAAGTTTGTTGCACTGACAGTAACTTATCAATGTACAAAATGTATTAAAAGTTTGCTAGCTGAGAATGTAAGAAAATACAGGTACATGCATTTTTTAAATTGCAAACATTTGCTTGTCACAAAAAATTTACTGCAACCACGTTAACCAACAACTTTTCCTTATGCAAAAGGTTAGCAGATAAAATAACTCTGAAGTTGAGTGTTCCTGTATGCTAACTCTTGTGCAGGCATTTTCTGCCATTTCCAATTAACATTTTATCAAGCAATCAAACATCACATTTTTCAATGTATTTTCTTTGGATAAGCTTACCTTGAATAATGCTGAAATTCTTAAAAAATGTCATTTAAGCTGTTTATGTGTCTAATAATGAGACCAATGGTGAAATATAAGATAGATGCTGATACAGATGAATGGATCATCTTTTGATACTTAAGCTCTCAACAGCGCTGGTAGACTGATAATGACGATTCTACACAGATATTCCAACACTGTAATTAAGAAAATACAAAATAGTTTGTTGGCCCAGAAATTTGTCATTAATAAAAAGTAGTCGGTACTAAGAATTTTTCACCAATTTACTCTGGGTAACTTGCTTAAGTTGACAAAGTTAGTCTTAACTTTCCTAATTAATCAATCTAAATTTTCTCATTGTTTCACGTAAGATGAGTCTAGTGTATTTGGGATTCATTTCTAATCAGGCTTAATTTGTTTAATATGCAGGTATTTAATCGTTCAGATTGTTTTTTATCTTCCATTTCATATACATTCATTTACACCTACATATTAGCATTAGAATGTAGTCACAGATGAAAAGTTAAACTGAAATGGGAGATAACAAACAATCTGAATGATTGAATGCCTGTATATTAAACAAATTAAGCCTGGTGAGGAATGAATCCAAAATAAACTACTAGATTCATCTTACGTGAAACAAAGAGAAGGTTGAGATTGATTAGTTAGGAAAAATTGCGACATTCGTTTCTCAGTTTTTAATTAAAACTGATTCCTTTAGTGTCAAGAAATCCATCGTTGGCGGACGTAATTTTCTTTATTTTCTGTACATCCAATGCCCCATTCTTTATAGCATACAGCAGAAATAATGCATATTAGTTTTCTTATAAAATTATCATTTTAATCATTTGTTAGTGAGAATCTCATTCAACTCGTTAATGTATTATTCTTTATTTCTGTCAGGTCAGTTTCAACTCAATCACTATAGCAGCTCTATGCGATGATCAAGCACTCTTATCCCCTTGTCTTAATAATAAATGTGAGGATGAAGGATATCTTTACTGAATAATTCTATCAATTTGGTTTATTTATTTTTTTGCACATTACAAAAAGGAATTAATTTATTGAGACGTTAAACTTTGAAGTGTTTGTAGTATCACGTGGTTATGTCTCAGTTACTTTTGTAGGTGACGTTTTAGTGCTACCTATTTATTTTTTGTAAGCAATTTAAAAAATTTTTACCTCTTATTTTCCAGAGGGACATAAGTTTTCTTAGGTACTCACTTTCGTCATAACCAATTTCTTCACTGTTTATAAATATGCATCCATTTATCTACTTTCTCAGATCATAAAATAAAATGTTTATTGGATGAAATTTTCTAAGTTGCCTGATGGAGTGATTATTTACTTTGTTATTTGTTTTCAGTTCATTGACATCAGAAAAAAAATAAATGCTATCTTCCTCGAATAAACGAATCAAAAAAAGGGCATTGGTTGAGCAAGAAGTTGCAGTTGGAACTCACATCAATCGTATTGGAGCTCTGTTACTTGAGAAAAGAAGTTTGGAAACAAAATGCTCTATTGATTGTAATTTTGTATGCAGTGACAATAACCTGATAATTGCATCGAAACGTCGGAAAACGGTACAAATGAATTTGTTCAATTTTTTACCTCTGATTTCATAGCAAAATGACATGAGAAGGAATGAAAGCAGGTTTATAGCAATTGATGGAACTGTTAGTTTTGATAATGACGAAGTATGGCACATTGGAATTCAATCGAATATGAGTATAATTTGTCATATAGTCTTAATCTTTCGCTTCCATAAATTTGAGGAGTATTTTATTTTTAAGTCCAGATTTGTATCATAAATGAGTTTATAAAATTGAATGTTAAAAATACTCAACATCTTAAATAATAAACTCTTAGGTAGAAATAAAAGTTTAAGATTCTGTATTTTCATTACATATTCGATTATATAATTACAATTGAGCTGTAAACTTTTTTGATGAAAGAAAATGTGAAATTTTAGCAAAATTAACAGCATGCCTGCATTCGTAGCACGTCCTTTATTACAGGATATAAGCAAGTAGCTATTACAAATTATATTGTTATAATTGTTATTTTGCGTTATATGATGGCGCGATGTGAATTTAATTTGATTTTGTCCTTGTTTCTGATATATAGAGAATCAGTGTAGAAAATAAATTCATTTTAATTGATACATTTAATTATTTTCTCATCAAATTGAAATTGATAAAAGCATTGCATTGATGTGGTAAAAAAAAATTATAGAGTAGTTTGCTTGAATTAACCCAAATGGAATCAGCCATGGGAGAAAGTGGCATCGTTAATGATGGTAACTTTACTTTATCTTCTGCTTGATAAGTAAAATGAAAGTAGGAATGTATAAAATTACAGCAGCTGTATCAAAAATCTTATAGAAAGTTTTCACTCTGCAACACTAATCTTTATATTTTTACTCTGAAATGCTTATTTTTATACTCTCTCGGCTATAGAAGAGATAAATAATTTGGTTCATTTTTTAGAACCTTATGCTGGTTCGTTACATTCATTAAATGTCATATGCCCATCAACATCTGCATATACGTTTTGTTCAGTACCTGGCAGATTGTCATTGCTATGCGCATCTAGCAAATACAAAGTTAGCGTTGCAGAGGTCTGTTTTGCATTAAGTTATGAATAATTTTTGTTTTACTTATTCGTACTAAAAATTTGGCAGATATATTTGTGTGATAACACTTAACAGCTAGTCTTCAAACTTGAAACTGTCAAGCTGATATCGTGCATAAAATGTTCCTTAATTCTTTCTGTTTTGAATTCCTAAATATATCACTACTGTGCTGCTTGAGAAAAATCTGAAATTCTTGAATTCTCATTCATAATAAGGCTGCTATTTCTTATATGATTTTACAGTTAGCTCGGAGACTTTCACCGCCAGAATCATTGAATTCATCTTTATTGGGTGGATTATTAAGAAGGTTTATTGAAATAAATTACTTTCGTTAGACTAGAAATTTTTGGTCTATTATGTTTTCCAAATAACTGTAAAGCTTCTTGTTGTTTTGTATCCAACAGCTTTTTTCAACGTGTCGCAATAGGTGGAGTTCTTTACGACAAATTATTTCTATATTTTGAGGGCTAAATCAAAGAATGGTGGACAAACTTTGCGTGAGCAACTTGAAGCAATTGGATTGAAGTTGCCAGCAGGGCGTAAGAAGTCGGGAAATATTACGTTACTAACATCATTAGTTGAAGGTGTGATAAATTTTGATGAGTATTTTAATACCTTCACGATTTTTATCACAAATTGAACTAACAATCAACTGATTTTTTCTGACTGAGATAATAATGTGATGATAAATAACAGTTTGAGTGAGATAATAAATAATGTTTGCTGTTCTTTCATACAGATTTAAATGACAAGTTATAGGCGAAGCAGAGCATCTGGCAAAAGATTTTGCCAATGCATGTTTAACAGAATTTCCCGCGAAATTAATTGCTCAACTGGAAATGAAAAAATGTGATACCATGTCCAATGTAGAACTGGAAAAAGAAAAAGAAAGATTTCAGACCGCAAAGTTATATTTTTCAATTTTCCAAATTTCTATAATTTTCGATTTTGGAAAGTGATGACAGTAATTTAGACAATTGCTTTTGGGTTTCATGGATATACTGAGGCAAGATACCACTCTGCTCCTGGCAAATAATGGCAGTAAAATACAGATTTCTATGGAGCGGTTTTCCTTGATAACCCATACATTTGGCACACCAGCTATTTTGGCAGGTATGTTTTCTAGTACAATTTGCTCATGTGTCATTAAAATTGACGTTTTTACAATCAATTACAAAATATACTGCAGTCAAATTATGGATAGTAGTATACAATGCTTACTTACAACTCTGGTAGAATCAAATTTCAATGAATCGTCTTTTATTATTAATAGGTTTGAGCTAAATTATAAGAAAGGATAGCAAAAATCTTATATAATAAAACAAGGCTCTTGGTGAATGTTTAAAAAAATTCCCATACAATGATTATTTCTTCATCTCCAGTATATCATTAAATCACGTTGCTGTAATGTTTTGTAGTTTACTGTTTTAAACTGTCTTATAAAAAGTCGCTCTTTACTGCATATGGATTATTTGTAGGATTGTCAACATTTCTGGTTTATATTCAGGAATCGCTGAATATACTGTCACATCGGAGCGAAGTGACAGCATTTTAAACAAATAACTTTCATTAACCAAATATGCTGTGTCCCTCAAGTAACATACGTTACAGCAACAATTTAAAAAATTTTGATAATCACGAATGAATTACTTTTGTTATATTGACTCTGATCATTTCGTATTAATAGCTCTACAGTTCTTTTCTAAGTTCATTATTATTCTCGCAAATATTTCATCACATCCACTTCACTGTGTATATTGAGTTTATGATACAATTTCTTTTTAAAGAATATCAAATATCGTTCAGTAAATGGAAGACAAATATTTTAAAAATTTCCTTCTAATAAATTTCTACATAAGAAGGATATTACGGTGAAAGGAATACTTAATCGACTTACTACAGTGTTTTGTTCTGAAGTAATCTTTATTTAGAATTTGTCTACATGAAGAATCACTGCCTCTTGGCAGATTTTAAATAAATCATATGTTACTCTAGGTTATGCATTCCATCAAGTTCTGTTCCTAGAAATATCTCTCATTTGAAGCTGAGATAACTAAGTGCACACTTCAAGATATTACCAGTTTTCTCACCAATCACAAAATATCATGTATTCCTTATCACATTCTCTTGCAGTATATGCAGCTGAAGAACTTCAGGAGATGAGTCCCCACACTTTTTTACTTCCTGCAGTGCTTATTATGACCACTCAGAAAGCCCTGAGATCTTAAGTAAATGACTGACTGAGCTGCCAATTCCGACATTTTTTGTTCAATCTCGCAGAGTATTACTTTAACCAGCTTTCACCATTCACTCTTAAAAGAATACGAAAAACAACTGTTTCCAAGCGAATTGTTTAAATGCGTATCTTCGCGCCTAACATGAGCATAAATTCTCTATATGCAAGTCAAGGAAGCGCAAATTGTTTTGTTCCAGCATTCTGTGGGGACATCCAATATCGCGCAGTCGTATAAGAGAAATAAACGTAAATTGAGTGCAACCAACATAGCGTATGATCTCATCTTACTTTCATCTTCCTTACTACAGTAATGTCAAATATGAACTGTTGTATGAAATGGAAATAGGATGGAATGACTACTTGTGATCCAAAAATTTAAAGTCTACCACTTTAAATCAGTCAAAAAACCAACTCCTTCTGATAATAACTGTTTATAGAAATCAAAGCTGTCAGCATTCACCATAATTCGAAGCAGTATATCCATGCTTTCCAATTTCAACAACTACTTCATTTCAATGTTCTACATTAAAACAAAATTTATGTAAATTACTAACATAACCATATAAAATGCCTGCTTTAATGAGTTCAACATATTAAAACACTTATGGTTTAAAATGTCACTGACGTACATAAAAAACAAGAAAATGAATATTAAAACTTGCCTCTTGGCAAATAATATGCCAACTATGTTGCATATCATTTCAGAACTTCGAACAAGAAAACAAGACAAAGTTCCATTTGACTAGGAAAGCAATTACTGAGGAAATTATGAGAAAATCTCTCCCAGAGTTCACATATGATGTATATCACATTTCCTCTTATTAAAAATACCACTGCTTGAAATGATCTACAATAATTCCCTGGAAAATTATCGAACTTTATCTTACAGGTATATCGCACCGATGAATAAAATATTAGCAAACATAATGTATCAAATATGATAATGCATCACTCGTCTCTGACAATTAGAGATCCACATGACTGTGAAAGAAAGGTGAAATAGCTGAAAGGACTAAGGTTTGGTATACCATGGTAACAATCAAATCATTTAAGCTTTGAAACAATAAAAAACGCCCCTACCCTCCTAACAATGCCTAACTGTTTGCATTCAAGAGAAGAAGCATCATATAGCACCCAGTGAGCACAATTTCTGGTAATTTTTTGTTTTTAAGGGTATTTCCATATTACGATAGCGAAACAAGAACAGAAATAATTCTAGAGTACTATAACCTTCGGCCTCAGCCTTATCAATCAATTATCCTTGGACGACTAATCCCGAGAGGCATAGTTAGCTTTGAAATCCAAATTATCTCACACGAAAGCTATGCTCGTTTTTGTTATACCATGACAAATCAAATCATCCGAACTTCAGTGATAAAAAAAATGTATTTTTGCTATACCGTGCTGTTATATCCAAATTATTTTGTATAAAGATAACTACGCACCTTGAAATAAAAGTAAACGAGAGGCAAGGAAGACTTTCATAAAACCACCTCACTTACAGATTGCAAGCAGGTTTCTACAAATGAAAAACATCCCAGTAACTGAGAGGCAAATAATATAGGGAAATGAATCAGGGGAACAGAAACAAAGGTGCTGGAAAAAACAAAACAACTGTAGCACTATAGATTGCCTAAAAAGCGGGTGCATGTCTCTACAAAAACTTCTGTGATAAATATCCCGTTTTCAAAAATATTTCTCAACAAACCAACGTTTCCTCCCAATATAAGAATTGAAATTTCTTTTTCTAATGCAAACATCAAAGAACCACAGAAGTCTGCTTCCTTAATTCAAATAATATAATCATCAACAATGCCTACAAATCAAAAATATATAATGGCACTGGAATCAATTTTCCTAAAACTGTAGATCAGGAATCGATGAATCATCTTCCTGATCAGGTGTAGTTCCCGCTTGCGTGATGACTTGAACCGCCGGACGTCCAGTTCCAGTCGCTGAATTACCACTAACCGCTGTCAACAAATCAATATCACTCACTCCGTCTTCAACTGATCTAGCAAATTGAGATACTGTAGGACTATAGCGACTCGCCACTGCTAACGCTTCCAAATTCATGTTAGTTTCATCTGGTACAGCATTTTTACGACATATAGGACAGGAGCGATTGCTTCGAAGCCATTTATCCACACATTTTAAATGGAAATGATGGGAGCATGGAAGCTCCCGAATCAAATCTCTCTTCTCAAAATCACACTGGCATATGACACAAAGTTTTTCCTTTACTAATGTCGTATCCGAGAGACGAAATGATCCCAACTTATCGATTTCACTCCTAAATATGACTAGTAAGTTTCAGAAACAAGTCACTCTAATCAGTTTGCACTTCACTTTGCATTTCTAGTTTTAAGAAATTTCCATTACTGAGCTATGCCTTATTTAATACCAAGCATAATAAATACCTGGATATTCCCCTCGGTGGCATTCGAGACGCATTAATTTGTGGAGCCATACGATCAAAAATTTGTAAAACTGCAGCCTCCCAAGCACGAAATTCAGTATCCAAACGCGAAATATCAGTTCGCTCCGTCGAGCTAGAGGAAGCAAGATCATCATCAGTTTCATCTCTTCTAGGTAATAAGTTTGGCTGAGGTATCCAATGCGCTGACAAAGTTGGTATTGCAACAGGGCCATCAACCTGAATACAGTTTTCAAAAATGTCAGTAATAAGTTTTAAACTCTGTAACGAATATGATATTAATTAAAAATCACACAGCATCTGGCTTTGCTATAAAAACTGATGAAAGAAATCCGAGGGAGAGAAATACGACAAACATACCATTGGAAGAGTATTATGATTCCTAGCAGTCCACATTCTTCCACTATTTGACTGAACACCAGTCTCAGCAGAAGCAGCAACATTGGGTGCGATACTTGAAACAGGATTGCCTATTTGATTCCCACCTAGCACTGCTGGAACATGATCAATACCAATTTGAGCACTTTGATTTTGAGCACCTCGACCACGAGATGAAAAAGGATTCATGTATGCATTGACCGGTCTTGGAAAATATGAGAAACCAGGAAACAAATGATACTGATTATCCCAGTTGCGACTAGCATTTACTGCCAGTGGCTGAGGAGTGGGAATACTGAAAGAAAACTTGCCTTACTTTCACTTCATACGAAAGCCTCATTAACATCATACTGAAAATAGAGAAAAAAAAATGCCATATGCAAGATTATACATCTCAAACTATGAAATCAAAAAACGAAACAGATGAGACAAAAAGCAGTGACGAAAAATGAGTGAGTGACATGACATTTATCCTATCCTTTGTCTATATAAACCACGCCCATTAAATCAGACAAACGAGTTACACAATTTTTTAATTCGTCATAATTTAGAACTTCCCCTGTCAGAGATCAAAAATGTGGTAGTTAAACAGCTTACACGGGAAAATCATCCAGAGGACGTTGGATTCCAGAATACTCCTCCGGAATGTCACCCATTAATGGTGGAAAGAAACCTTGCTCTGCTAATGGAATATCCTGCGTCACGAACTGTGCTGTCGGTAATCGTAAACCCATCAAAGGTTGTATCATGTGAGCCTGTAGACATTCAATCACTTTACAGACAATCAATAATGTACTATAGGCAGTCAATAATGTGCTACAAACTTATACACTTTTATCTAGCCTGCTACTTCTATGACAGCTAAACTCAATCACTGGGCATCAAACCTTACAAACACAAAATGCTAAGCCCCACCCATCGCCTTTAAAACTATCACTCATAACACCGCCATAGATGTAAGAGACCTCGTCAACAAATGAAAGAAAAATAAAAATTAATTTAAGGTACGCGGAAACTAACTGTATGTGGAAGAAAATACGCGAAATTTGATGTGATAGGTGGAGGTGCATGAAGATGAAGAGCGATAGGAGTCTAAAAATAAAAACTAAAAATTAATACTTTTCATAATATAAATTCAGTTAGATTATAATCCAACTGAATTTCATAATTTCATAATATATATTAAAAGAAAGATATCGACTAAAAACAGCCGTTATTAAGCTATACTGATCTGCAAAGAACCGTACGGCTTCATAAAGATCAAACGAGCTTACAAAGAACTTAAAATCAAACAAACCATGTTATGTACAATAGATCTGCTGGGTACGGCAGTTAGTTGAGCGTGTATCTGAGGGGCGATGACCTGAGGAGCAAAGATGGGTGCCATGGTTGCTTGCGCATTAGGAATAGTCACGGGACCATAGCTAGGCGATGAAGGGATTACATATGCTTGTTCCATTACCCCTAGAATCATCATCGAATTCAACCTCATCTATTAAAAGTTTCCATATATAAATCACCAATTACAAGTTCTCGAATATTCTCATGATTTGAGTAAAATTTTTAATCTATGAAAAGAGCTTTAGTTTGGATCCATTCAACATGCTATAAATAGATCTCACTTTTATCCATCCTTATAAGTAGTCTCATAAACATGTCAATTATTTACAAACATAAGCACATGGTAATCAAGAATTAATTTTAGTGAAATTATCGAAACTACACATAAAGCAAAAAATAATGCTACAAAAATGATCAGTATATTGAGTTATATAGCATTAACTAAAAACAAATGAAGGTTATTACAAAAGCCATCTATTTCTTGGAACAGCCAGTCACTGAACATGATGACAATGAAATATGCATTAAACCATCTAGGTCATGCTTATAATAAATACAAGTGGCATGCATACATGTAGATGAGATGCAGAGACGCCTTACATTAAAAACTTGTACTTTGTACTTAATAAGACAGACAAAATGAAATTTCTATCTGTGCATTCATTTCATCATATCAATTTCTGTCTAGTTTTAATTATAACGAACTACTGCTATCATGGCACTCCTGCTCTCTTTTATACTTCCTAAATAATCAAAAAAACTACCATAAATTAATAAATACTCGACAGAGCTATCGTATAAATTTTATAAATCTAGTACTAATGCGTGTTACTCCATGCTTGAATCAAACTGCTCTCATTAATAGCAAATGAACTATACTTACGCTACAAATCAATCTACAATTTTATCACCTCAGCAGTATTCAAGCGCAAGATTCTTTTGACGGTCGGCTCAAATATGTACTTTATGATTGACTAAATTTTATCAATAGTAGAGGTGCACTTCCATCAATAAAAAAAAATATAGACTAGAACAGAATAATTTAAAATATTGATTATAATTGAACAACTTTTGAAATAACGAACCATTAGCACAACAATTTGGAAATGTCGGTCCAATATATGATGACGTGTCTGTGCTTGCTATGCGACGACGACGACTTGCCGAGGGAACATCTGCAGGTTCTTCCTCATCTGCAGTACGCTTACGTGAAGTTTCAGCAGAAGTAACTGGCACTGTTGATGTTTCTATAAAATGAGAGTGCATAAACATAAGTGAGAATCCTCAACCAATATCTTCAAGAAATATTGCATTACAAGATTAAATGTAAGAAAATTTTCATAACTTAACAGGATACAAAAAATGTCCAGTTATACAATTGCTATCAGCGAGGCTCACCAATTAAACACGAAATTTATGTAATTTTCATCCTCAAAAATGGTTGTTGATTGAATATTAGCAAAGATATGTTTTTTTCATGTTCAAGTGTGAAAATTTGCCTCCAAATTAAATGCACTTCGTGGAATAACTGAAACTAATAAATTTCTGTCACAGAAGAAAATTCAGGGACCCAAAAGGTAGTGCTCAGGGAACATTAAATGTGCCATAAAATCAATACACCTTCGAAACCAACTCTAAATCTTTATGCAATAACACTTTTCCAATACAATAAATAAATGCATGCATGTACATGGACCACATTTTTAAACCATGATTAAGTATAATAGGGAATTGCACAGAGCTTTCATTCACAGCTGCTTGATTATTTTTACAACATTCTGTCATTACTTATCATATTTTGATAACAAATGACAAATTATTCTCAAACAATTACATCAGAATCCAGATATTTTAACAAGATTTGAAAAAAGAAATCTTTTAGAAACATGTTGTTTTATTATTTGTTACGCCAATCTTGGTTCGAAGAACTGCGCACAGCGGGAAAACTACTTCATATGAGACAAAATTCAGAGACTAGTACGAAAAAAACCGAAAGCAAAATTCAAAATTATGTAATTCCTATTACAATTAATCAAGGAGGAATAGTTAAGATGGCAGTTTGCTGAAATTCTTTATAACTTTCAAATATTTTAGCCAATTAAGTAACCAAAATCTGCACTACCATTGAGGAACTCAAAGGTTAAATAGCAAACCTGGAATCTGTTGAAAAACGAGACCGAGATGGAGGGTTGATTCAATTTCTCTACCCGACATTTCGTTCCTCTGTAGATTTGTTTTCTTTGTTAAAAATTCGAATTTAAAGTAAGCATTACTGACTGCAACGATTTTGAAAACACTATTGAATCGTGGAACTAACAATATAATGAAAATCTCCACAAATAACCAAAACTGGGCGAAAACACATCTGAAGACATCACTTTCATCTAACATACACCGTACCAGCTTCCCTTTAAAAAACATGTTACTTCAGTTGAAATGGTACATGAATGTTGCACGCTGTAAACGACATTGAAACTTTAAACGTTAGCAATCGAATGAAATTGTCACGTATCCATAAATAATAATCTAGATATAAGGACTGAATTACTGCGAACGATTTAAGTGAATAAAAATCTTGAATGAATATAATTGATAAATGATACCGAAGACACACTAAATTGAAAATGATTTTTCTTTTAAATTAAAAATAAAATTCAGTAAATTTTGTATTTTATTTTTAGCGTCAAATTTATTAAACAAACACGAATCGTTCCCACCATTAACCGATTTCTCTCAGTTCTTAATAAACTCCTAATAACATTATGAAGAACTCCTCGAATATTTTTTCTTACTTCCTCATTACCTAGACGATAACTGAATGAGCAGAACACACAAAAAAAAAAAAAAA